>JAQQSZ010012293.1:0-12047 GCA_028646595.1 Phalanger gymnotis | reverse complement strand
CATTGACTTGTTTTTCATGGTTTTCTCTCATCCTTCTCATTTCTCTTCCCAGTTTTTCCTCTACTTCTCTAACTTGCTTTTCTAAGTCCTTTTTGAGTTCTTCCATGGCCTGAGACCAGTTCATGTTTTTCTTGGAGGTTTTTGTTGTAGGCTCTATGACTTTGTTAACTTCTTCTGACTGTATGTTTTGGTCTTCTTTGTCACCAAAGAAGGATTCCAGAGTCTGAGACTGAATCTGGGTGTGTTTTTGATGCCTGGCCATGTTCCCCTCCAACTTAATTAACCTTTGAATTTTTCAACGGGGTGTGGCTGCTTATAGACTAAAGAGTTCTGTGTTCCACGCTTGGGCAGATGCACTGCCTCACCAGCACTCCTCCTTCCCCAAGAACCCCCTACCCAAACTGGGCTTAAATCTTCAGCAGGCTCTTCACTCATGCTCTGATCAGCCACTTACTTTCCTCCTACCAGGTGGGCCTGGGGCCAGAAACAACTGTAGCCCTAGTTCTAAAGCTGCCCCACCTCCGCTGCCCCAGGGGCGGTAGCCGAACCGCAAACTCAGTCCTGCAGCTTTTCCCACTAACCTTCTCTGATGTCTTTGCTATTTGTGGGTTGAGAGGTCTGTAATTCAGCATGGTAGGGCACTCTCCACTAGTCTCCTGGTCTCGTAGGTCTGTGTCTGGTCTGCGCGCTGGGCTCAGCTCCGCTCCCCTCAGCTGGGGCCTGGGAGCTCCGTGTGGAACAGACCTTACCCAGAGACCATCTAGGCTGTCCTGGGCTGGAGCCCTGCTTCCCTCTGCCACTTTTTGGGTTCTGCAGCTCTAGAATTGGTTCAGGGCCATTTTTTTTATAGGTTTTTGGAGGGACTTTGTGGGGAGCTCATGCCAGTCATTGCTTCCCAGCCACCATCTTGTCTCCGCCCCTGAAAGTCAAATTTTCTATTCAGCACTGGTCTTTTCACTGAGAAAGCTTGCAGGCCTCTATTTTATTGAAAATCTATATTTTGCCTTGGAGCATGATACTCTGTTTTGCTGTGTAGGTGATTCTTGGTTTTAATCCTAGCTCCATTGACCTCAGGAATATTGTATTCCAAGCCCTTCGATCCCTTAATGTGGAAGCTGCTAGATCCTGTGTTATCCTGATTGTTTTTCCACAATACACAAATTGTTTCTTTCTGGCTGCTTGCAGTATTTTTTCCTTGATCTGGGAGCTCTGGAATTTGGCAACAATATCCTAGGAGTTTTCTTTTTGGGATCTTTTTGAGGAGGCAATCTGTGGATTCTTTCAATTTCTATTTTACCCTCTGGCTCTAGAATATCAGGGAAGTTCTCCTTGATAATTTCTTGAAAGATGATATCTAGGCTCTTTTTTTGATCATGGCTTTCAGGTAGTCCAATAATTTTTAAATTCTCTCTCCTGGATCTATTTTTCAGGTCAGTGGTTTTTCCAATGAGGTATTTCACATTGTCTTCCATTTTTTTATTCCTTTGGTTGTGTTTTATAACATCTTGATTTCTCATCAATTCACCAGCTTCTACCTGCTCCAATCTAATTTTTAATGTGGTATTTTCTTCAGTGGTCTTTTGGACCTGCTTTTCCATTTAGCTAATTCTGCCTTTCAAGGGATTCTTCTCTTCATTGGCTTTTTTGGAGCTCTTTTGCCATTTGAGTTAGTCTATTTTTTAAAGTGTTGTTTTCTTCCATATTTTTTTCAGTATTTTTGGGGGTCTCCTTTAGCAAGTCATTGACTTGTTTTTCATGGTTTTCTTGCATCATTCTCATTTCTCTTCTCAGTTTTCCCTTTACTTCTCTAACTTGCTTTTCCAAATCTTTTTTGAGCTCTTCCATGGCCTGAGACCAGTTCATGTTTTTCTTGAAGGCTTTTGGTGTAGGCTCTTTGACTTTGTTGCCTTCTTCTGGCTGTATATTTTGGTCTTCTTTGTCACCAAAGAAAGATTCCAAAGTCTGCAACTGAATGAGTCTGTTTTCGCTGGCTGTTCATGTTCCCAGATAACTTACTTGACCCTTGAGTTTTTCAGTGGGGTATGATTGCTTGTAAAGAGAACTTTGTTCCAAGCTTTAGGTGATGTGCCGTTGATTTCAGAGCTATTTCTATACAGCCAACTCTGCCACACCAGCACTCCTCCTTCCTCAAGTACCACCAACCTGGACCTGATGCAAATCTTAAGCAGGCTCTGTACTCCTGCTCAGATCTGCCACTTAATTCCTCCCCCCAGTTGGGCCTAGGGCAGGAAGTAACTGCAGCTGTAGTTCTGTAGCTGCACCTCCCCCGCTGCCCCTGGGGTGGTAGCCGAACTATGAACTCTGTCCCCCACAGCTTTTCCCACTAACCTTCTCTGTTGTCTTTGGTGTTTGTGGGTTGAGAAGTCTGGAAACTGCCACAGCTCACTAATTCAGGGTGTTCTGCCTGTCTCCCTGTCTGGTTGGTCCTGCCTCCGTCTAGGCTGAGTTCTGCTCACTTCTGCTTCGTGCATGATAGACCTTATCCAGCAACCATCCAGGCTAACCTGGGCTGGATCCCTGCTTCCCTCTGCTATTTTGTGGGTTCTGCAGTTCTAGAATTTGTTCAGAGCCATTTTTATAGGTTTTTGGAGGGATCTGGTGGAGAACTCACACAAGTCCCTGCTTTCCAGCCACCATCTTGGCTCTGCCCCCTCCCCGGGTTTTTTTTTTTTATGTGAAGAAAAGTGGCCTAGTAGTATCAGATTTCATACTATGTTATAAAGCAATAAGCCTCAAACCAATCTGGTACTGATTAAAAATAAAATGAAGGATCACTGAAATAGATTAGGTAACTACATCCGTAAATGACTATAGTAATCCAGTGTTTGATAAATCCAAATATCCAAATGTTGAAAGCAAGAACTCCCTTTCTGACAAAATTTTCTGGGAAAACATTTGGACTGTTCTCATCTGAACTGGTTCAAAGAGTGGGGAATACATATACACACTCACCTGGGTATGGAAATCGATCTTACAAAATAGGAATATAGGAAGAGAAGAAGTAAAGAGAAAGGTAGAGGTGATAAGAAATGTTCCTGTCAGATCTACAGATAAGAGAAGAGTTTATGGAAAAACTAAAAAAGAAAGAATAATAATTTCGATTACATGAAATATAAAAGGTTTTACACAAACCAAAAGAATGCAGCCAAAATTAGAAGGAAAAAAGGAAACTGTGAGAAAAAAATTATAGCAAGTTTCTCTGCTCAAAGCCTCATTTCTCCAATATATAGGGGAAGGAGCCAAATTTATAAAAAGAAATGCCATTCCCCATTAATAAATGGTCAAAGGATATGTACAAGCATCTTTTAAAATATATTTTTATTTCATTAAATATTTCCAATTGACATCTAAAAATCTTTATCATTTTTTAAAATTTTGAGTTCCAAATTTTCTTCCTTCTTCCCACATTTTCTCCCCTCCTTGAGAAAACAGGAAATTTGATATCAATTATACATGTGAAATCATACAAAAAACTTTTTCATGTTAGCCACCATGCAAAAGAAAATGTAGCAAAAATAAAATTTAAAAAATAAAGTAAGCAAAGTATTTCTGCATTTAAGATAAATTAGTTCTCTCTGGAGGTTGATAACATTTTTCATCATGGGCCCTTTGGGATTGTCTTGGACCATTGCCTTGATCAGAGTGGCTAACTGAAACAGTTCATCTCCCTTACAATATTGTTGTTACTCAGCACAATGGTCTCCTTGTCCTGCTCACTTTATTTTGCATCAGTTCACATAAATCTTCCTAGGTTTTTCTGAAACCATCCTGCTCATCATTTCTTATAGCAAAATAGTATTACATCACAATCATATACCACAAATTATTCAGCCATTCCCCAAATCTTGGGGATCCCCTTAATTTCTAGCTCTTTGCCACCACAAAAGTACTGCAGTTTTCAGAAGAAAAAAGAATCAAATCTATCAGTTACATGGAAAATAATATCTAAATCACTGCTGAGTAAAGAATGCAAATTGAAACAACTCTGAGTTACCATCTCATACCTATCAGATTTGCTAACAATAGGAAATTGACGAATACTTTAGGTCATGTGGAAAAACCAGGGACACTAGTGCACTGTTGGTGGAGTAGTAAACTGATCCAAACATTCTGGAGAACAATTTAGAACTGTGTCCAAAGAGCTATATACTGTGTATATCCTTTGACCCAGCAATGTCACTACAAGGTCTGTACCCCAAATTGATGAAAGGAAAAGGAAAAGGAAGTATGTCTACAAACATCCATAAAAGCTCTTTTTTGGAGTGGCAATGAATTGGAAATTGAGGGATGCTCACCAATTGGGGAGTGGTTGAATATGTTGTGGGATATGATTGTGATGGAATACAATTGTAAAAAAATAATGAGCAAGATGGCTTCAGAAAACCTTGGAAGACTTACATGAAGTGATGCAATGTGAAATGAGCAAAACCTGGAAAACAATGTGCCCAATAATAGCAATCTTGTAAGATGATTCACTGTGAATGATTTAGCTATTGTCAGCATTACAGTGATCCAAAACAAATCCAAAGGACTCATGATGAATATTGCTATTCACCTCCAGAGAAAGAACTGTTGGAATCTGAATGCGTATCAAAGCATACTATTTTTCACTTCCTTTCTTTTTTTTTTCTGTGTCTTCTTTCACAATATGATTAATATAAAAATTGTGTTTTACATGATTACACATATATAATCTATATCAATTTGTTTACCCTATCAGGGAGGGAGGAAGAGAAGGAAAGAAAGGAGAGATTTGAAAATTCTTTTTTTTAATGACTATCAGGCTAGCTTACATGACAGAAAAAGAAAATGGCAAATGCTGGAGGGGATGTATAAAAACGGAGACAGTAATGCACTGATGGTGGAGTTATGAACTGGTCCAACTATTCTGGAGAACAATTTAGTATTATGCCCATACTGTGCATACATATCCTTTGACTCAGCAATATCACTACTAAGTCTGTATCCCAAAACAATCAAAGACAAGGGAACAAAAACTATTTGTATGAAAAATTTTATAGCAGCTCTTTTAGTTGTGGCAAAGAATTAGAAATTTAGGGGATGTCCATCAAATGGGGAATAGCTAAGCAAGTTGTGGCATATGATTGTGATGAAATACTATTGTGCTATAGTATAGAAATGATGAGCAGGATGCTTTCAGAAAAACGTATGAAGTCTTAAGTGTACTGATATAAAGAGAAGTGAGCAGAACCAGGCAGTACTCAGTAACAGCAATATTGCAAGGATGACTAATTGTGAAAGTCTTTGCTACTCTGACCAAAACAATAATCCAAGCAATTCCGAAGGACTCATGATTTAAAAATATGTTGTCCATCTCCAGAGAGAGAACCAATGAACTCTAAATGCAGAATGAAGCATCCTTTTAAATTTTTCTTCATTTTTTTCTAACATGACGAATATGGAAATATGTTTTGCATGACTTCACATATATAGTTGCTATTATTTTCCTTGCCTTCTTAATGGGTGGAGGAGGAGCTGGAGGAAGAGAGAGAATTTGGAACTCGAAAATTTTTAAAAAGAGTGTTAAATATAAATAAATGTATAAATAAAAAGAAAAAAATTAAAAAGAAAAGGAAATGGTGAACACAAAGAATGTACCAACACTCTTTCCTTAATTGGCAGTTATACTACACTACTGATTCAATGCAATGCTATGGATACAGTTTAACTAGATTTTAGCCAACATAATGTAAAAATAAAACTGCTGCTCTGCATATCTTATGTAAAAGACAGAGATGAGCGATACACAAAAATATTATTTAGCAGCTTCATATGGAGAAAATGGTTAGACTAAAAGAGTATTCATTCAGTCAACCTGAGAGGTTAAAATTTCTACTTGAATGGTCTCAGGATCTATCCTTGGCCTAGTACTGTTGACAGTTTTACTGGTAACTTGGATGACATGCTTATATAATTTGCAAACAACTCAAATTTAAGAGAAATAGCTAATAAACTGGTTGGCAATAAGGATAAAAGAGTAAGCAAGGTTAAAATAATGGTCCAAATTCAATACAGTGAAACCCAATGGGAATAATTATAAAGCTTTATAGATGGGTTCAAAACAACTACTTCATAAATACAAGACAGTGAGAGGTAGCTTAGACCACAGTGTGCCTGAAAAAGTGAACTATAAACTCAGCAGAAGAAGTGGTATAGTATAAAAACTAAGCCTTGAAATTACGAAGATCAGGATTCCAGCTCTGCCTTAGACAGATCCTGGCTGTATGAACAAGAGCAAGTCATTTGACATCTCTGTGCCTCAGGCAATTCTTTATGTCTGTAAATGATAGATTTGTTGCCGAAATGCATCAGTAAAGAGAGTTTCCATGTTGATAATTCTTCACACAGATGAAAATAATGGAGAGATAACTGAATGAATGAATGAATGAATAAATAACTACAATCACATTACTGAATAATATTGACTTTTTTGGGTTCAGATCTGTGATTTGATACAGAGAAAACCCTGATGAAAATATCCCTTCTACCAATGCAGATTGTGTAAGTAAGGAGTTTAATGACTTGACAAGAATCAAACAGCCAATATATGTCAGAGGTAAAATTTGAATCCAGGTTATTCTGACACTGCCTCTCAATAGTGTCGTGCTAGACACTTGGAACTAATACCAACTTAGATGGCATTAAGGGAGGCATAATATCCAGGACTAGATAAGTGATAGTCTTACCTTACTCTTCCCTGTTCAGATAACATTTGCAGTACTGTGTTCAATTATGCATGACATATTTAAGGGATGATATTAATTAGCTGGAGGACATCCAGAGAAGGATAGTGAAATAGCTCAAAATCAAGTTATTTGAGAATAAGGTGAAGAAACTGGAAATGTTTAGCCTGTCCCATTTTGATGAGAACCAGTGGGAACAAGATGGTAATACAAATATTCAAGTATTTAGAACACTGACATATGAATGTGAGGTTAGACTTGTTTTGCGTTGGGCAAGGGTGGAAGTAGGAATAATGGGTAAAATTATGGGGAAGTAATTTTTGGTTCAATGTAAGGAGGGAGATTTAAAAAAAATAAGCTTTCTTACTTTTAGACCTATATAAAAGTGGAATGGACTGCCTTGAGAGGTTCCTCTTTATTAGTTGCCTTCATTCAAAGTGGGATACATTGATGATGCAGTTCTTGTTTAGGTACTTATGGGACTCCACACAAAGGTAATTTCTAATTTTATGATTCTGTTCATCTTACAATCTCAGAGGTGGAAGGGATCTCATAGTTCATCTAATTTAATGTGTATCTGAACAATAGATGATCTTTCAATAGAGAGAGAACACACTATTAAGACATCTTACTGTACTTTTGTTTAGGTTTTTTGTTTGTTTTTGGAGGGGGGAAGGCAAGTAATTTGAGGTTAAGTGACTTGCCCAAGGTCACGCAGCTAGTAAGTGTCAAGTGTCTGGGCCTAGATTTGAACTCAGGTCCTCCTGACTCAAGGACCAGTGTTCTATTCCCTGCACCACCTAGCTGCCTTCTCTTATTGTACTTCTGAACAGGTCCAAAGCATCACTTCATCATTTTGAACTCTACCGACAAGTAAGTTACACACATACGCACCCACACAACATGCCCTCAAGGAATAGGGAGGGTAACATACTGTATTTAGGGAGAGATAATTGTGTCTGTCTTCCAAAAACAGACAACACATAGTTTGCTTCCATAGATACGTATAGAAGATTGTAAAGTACATATACATAATTCATTCTCTATATTCTAGAATATATGTATTCCATCATATGTGCACATGTATAAAAGACACACATGTATACACACGCACACACATAAAAGATAATTTTGGGATGGAGAACCTTAGCAGTTCAGCTTAGAATATCAAAGAATACTCATCTATAACCCTTTCCAATTATCATCTCTGTTTGAGTAGAACACTTTATAGTGCTAAAGTGCAAATAGCATAAGCTTTGTCATTCTCACTGGGATAACTTACTAAGAACAAGGCTTCTCAAGATTTTAACTCACACACACACACACACACACACACACACAAGATAATTTTGGGATGGAGAACCTTAGCAGTTCAGGTTATGATAAAAAATACTCATCTATAACCTTTTTCCAATTACCATCTCTATTTGAGTAGAACACTTTATGATGCTAAAGCACAAATAGCATAAGCCTTGTCATTCTCACTGGGATAACTTACTAAGAACAAGGCTTCTCAAGATTTTCACTCACACACACACATACACGTTACCTCTTGCAAATCTGATGGTTGGTGATGCATCATTTTCATAGGTTTGTCCTAAAATTAGTTCATTAAGCTGATGCATTATTCACATGCTGACTCACTCACTGAAGTCCAAAAGCAATAACATAAATTGCCCTTGAGAAAATATTTATTTTGGGAACATGAGGGCCTTAATCTTAACTCTGGCTTCATCAAGTTAGATGTTCTCTCATTTTATAGCTCTACAAAAAGTGTTCTCAGCTGGAGGCCATCTCCAAAGAATAATATCAACCAATTTCAGGAATCTGCCATTTGATTTCATCTACACAATGAATCTTGCTGAAAATACTTTTCTGGTAGGTTCTTCTCCCAGGGCTCATCAAATATTGCTGGCAGAAACTTTGCTCCCTTTAAATATTTCATTTCCTCAGGTAACTGAGAATACCATATAATTTGTAATGATAACTAGGATAATGAATGCACACTGTAGTCAGCTATTACCAGTAGTAATTGGTGCACCTTTCATCTCCTGTCAAGCAGAGTGGTTGGGATTAGGACCAAAAGGCAGCTATCATCTCTCTCATTTCCTGATTCAGACAAAAGGCAAAAAAGGTGCCTATCTGTGCTGAGAGGTGTCTGATCAAAGCTACAGAACCTGTCAGAAGCCAGCTCAGCTCAGCGGCCTGATTGCTACTGAATACAGCACTGCCTTTGATCTGGGTGCAGCCTAACCAGGGGGTTCTACTTATGTTAAAAAAAAAAAAACATAATCAGGGTTGTAACAGAGCGAAAGAAAAAGTGCCATTTTCTATTTGCCAACCAACTTTGCAACTTGATAAAGCAGAGGAAGATGGAATCACTTCTGGACAAACTCAAAAATCTCTTAATATCCTGTACTAAACTCTTTTTGAAGCCTCCCTCCCTGGATTTCCCCTTGTACCTGTAATGAGAGCAAGAGCAATAAATGTTTCACTAACATGAATAGGAACTATTTTCACCTCTCTGGAGAGAGAGCTATGAAAAATATGAAGGAATGGTAGGTACAAAATCAATTAATTCCCAAACTTTTTGAAGCTCTTATAAAAGCACATAATCCAGATACTTCGCTAAATACTGAAGATAACAAAGAAAAAAGCAAAAATACCACCTATCCTTATGTATCTCACATTCTAATTGAGGTGGAGAGTCAACACATATAATATGTATAGAGAAGAAGGAAAGTAATTCTTGAAGATATGGCATTAGCATCTGAGAGGGATCAAGAAAGGCTTCCTTTGGAAGGGGGCATTTGAGTTAAAGAAAGCCAAAGATCCTAAAAGAATGAGTTGAAGAAGGAAAGCATTCCAGCCATGGGGACAAACAGTATAAACACTAAGAGATAGGAGATGGATGCATGAAGGAATGGTAAGTAGGTCAGCAGCTGGATTATAGGGAAATGTGAGTCATTCAACTAGATCATAGATAAAAGTCAGTGAAAGAAACTTACAGACCAATTTCTCTAATGAATTTCAATGCAAAATGTTCAATAAAAATTAACAAAGAAGCTAAAGCAACATATTAAAATGATTATTAACAATGTCTAAGTTGGATTTATGGTAGACATTTACCTTAAATAAAGGTATAAATGTATTTTATTGATAACAAAATAATAAAATTAATATTTCAATAGACACAAAAAATCCTTTGGAGAAAATATAACATGTTTTGTGTTAAACATACTCACACATGTAGGAGTAAATAGAAATGCCTTTAATATGGTACACAGTATCTATCAGAAAATCAAGTTAGCACTATCTTTAATGGCAAAATTTCTAATAATATCTGTCTATTATATTTTATTATTATTATATTATTTTATATAATATATTATACATAATATATTATATATTATTAATATATAATATATAATCATATATATTATATATAAAAGTTGTCTATTGTCAACACCTGCATTCTGAAAATAACTAACCAGTGTTAAAAACATAGTTGGTAGCTATGGCATTTAGTTTTTCTTGATGTGACACTAAGTAGATGACATTGCAATCTATTCTGTGAGCTATGCATAATTAGCTTATCAATTAAATGTATCCAATGAAGTTTCTGGAAATAGTCAAAACTCTAATAAAACAACTTATTAGACATTCTGGTTCTGATCTGCTTACCATGCAGTTAGAACTTTTTATTTTTATTTTTTTAGAAAAAAAAGAGTGTCTTCAAAAGGAACTAGCAACCAGATCTTACAGCATTTTCTCTTTCACCATATTCTCTTTAGCTCTTCTTTCTTAGTTTGATTCCTTTGCTGATGATATCCAATTAAATGCAAGGCTCTAATGGGAGAGGTCTTGGGCCTCTGAGGCTGACACGTGGCCCCAAAGACATTAGTCTTGCTTCTTTTGCTTCTATATTTGTTCTTTTCCACTTTAAATGAAGTGATTGGACTTGTAGAATTGAACTTTGTGAGTTGTTTTTGTTGTTGTTTATCCTTTGCTCTTGAAGAGGACCAATGACGTCATGAGGGTAATGTCCTAACTTGTGCATGAACTGGCATCGTTGAAAGCATTGAAAGCTTTCCTTTTTCCTCTTATTCAATTTTGGACCCAATTTACTGTCTATCTGCAGTGTTTGTCTCAAGGAGATGTGTTAATTAACTAAAGCAATGGACTGGCTACTAAACTGAAAACTACAATCTATTCAACAGGCATTGTTCATTCATTTAATTTCCCCTCCATGTCTTCATAGTTGATCTCTTTTATGCAATAATGAACTTCATCAATGGAAACATGCAGCATTCTGGTCCTGATGCAGTCAATACAATATAATTCAAGAAACTGGACCATCTCATGGACCTCCCTATTTATAGGGAAGTAGGTAAGTGGTGCAGTGAGTAGGGAGCTAGGACTGAATAGAGTCCCTAAGACCTGAATTCAAATATAGGCTGAGATACCTTATTAGTTTTTTGACCAGGGACAAGTCACTTAAATTCTAGCTATGTCAATTTCCTTATTTATAAAATGGCATTAATAATAGTACCCGCCTTCCAGGGCTGTTGTGAGGAACAAATGAGATAATATATGTAATATACTTTACAAATTTTAAAGTGCTATATAACTGCTAGCTATGATGATGATGAACTAAGTTAGGACATACTCTATATAAATGTGAACAGTTTTGGTAAACATACGTTCTCCTTTTTCACTCTTTTCATTACACTTGTAATCGTTGCATTGTGATAAAATGTTATATTAGTTACACCGATCAAAAAAATTCCTGCAAGTTTTTAATATATGTATGAGAGACTTCTTGTGGGAGGAGAGCATTTAAGGTTAGGTTTGGTTCTATTGAGCCAAGTACATTATTATGATGCACAAACAATAAATGTAGCTGAATTGTTGTATTCTCTTCACCTTTCTGTGAATTGAGTGGTTGTTAAGAGTTGTGGTCTTCTGTAGTTAATCATTTGCAAAAGCCATTCTATTATCCTCTTATATTTTCATCAAGGACAGACTTGATATGTGTACAGATCATTTTCATGAAGGTTTTATAAGAAAAAAGCTATCATGTGATGGTTAAAATGATATAATATTTGTAAGGTGCTTTGCAAAATCTAAAGTACCACATAAAATAGATATTATCATCAATCATCAAATGTATTAATTTCCTCTTTTTTTGATATGTTTAATTTTCAGCATTGATTTTCACATGCGTTTGAATTACAGATTTTCTCCCCATTTCCACCCCCCCCACTCCAAGATGGCGTACACTCTGGTTGCTCTGTTCCCCAGTCTGCCCTCCCCTCCGTC
>JAQQSZ010012292.1:0-12047 GCA_028646595.1 Phalanger gymnotis | reverse complement strand
TCCACAATACTCAAATTGTTTCTTTCTGGCTGCTTGTAGTATTTTCTCCTTGACCTGGAAACTCTGGAACTTGGCGACAATATTCCTAGGAGATTTCTTTTTGGGATCTATTTGAGGAGGTGATCTGTGGATACTTTCAATTTCTATTTTGCCCTGTGACTCTAGAATATCAGGGCAGTTCTCCTTGATAATTTCTTGAAAGATAATATCTAGGCTCTTTTTTTGATCATGGCTTTCAGGTAGTCCAATAATTTTTAAATTCTCTCTCCTGGATCTATTTTCCAGGTCAGTGGTTTTTCCAATGAGATATTTCACATTGTCTTCCATTTTTTTTCATTCCTTTGGTTCTGTTTGATAATATCTTGATTTCTCATCAAGTCACTAGCTTCCACTTGCTCCAATCTAATTTTGAAGGTAGTATTTTCTTCAGTGGTCTTTTGGACCTCCTTTTCCTTTTGGCTAATTCTGCCTTTCAAGGCATTCTTCTCCTCATTGGCTTTTTGGAGCTCTTTTGCAATTTGAGTTAGTCTATTTTTTAAGGTGCTGTTTTCTTCAGTATATTTTTCAGTATTATTTTGGGTCTCCATTAGCAAGTCATTGCCTTGTTTTTCATAGTTTTCTGGCATCCCTCTCATTTCTCTTCCCAATTTTTCTTCTACTTCTGTAACTTGCTTTTCTGAATCCTTTTTGAGCTCTTCCATGGCCTGAGACCAGTTCATGTTTTTCTTGGAGGTTTTTGTCGTAGGCTCTATGACTTTGTTAACTTCTTCTGACTGTATGTTTTGGTCTTCTTTGTCACCAAAGAAGGATTCCAGAGTCTGAGACTGAATCTGGGTGTGTTTTCGCCACCTGGCCATGTTCTCAGCCAACTTACTTGACCCTCAAGTTTTTCAATGGGGTATGACTGCTTATAGACTAAAGAGTTCTATGTTCCATGTTTGGGCGGATGTGCTTCCTCAGCAGCATTCCTCCTTCCCCAAGAATCCCCTACCTGGACTGGGCTTAAATCTTCAGCAGGCTCTTCACTCCTGCTCTGATCAGGCACTTAATTCCTCCCACCTGGTGGGCCTGGGGCCAGAAGCAACTGCAGCTGTAGTTCTAAAGCTGCTCCACCTCCGCTGCCCCAGGACCAGTGGCCAAACCACAAACTCCCTGTCCCCAGCAGCTTTTCCCACTAACCTTCTCTGTTGTCTTTGCTGTTTGTGGGTTGAGAGGTCTGGTATCTGCTGCAGCTCACTGATTCAGGGCGCTAGAGCACGCTCCCCGCCCACGCTGGTCTCTGCTCTGCTCTGCTCAGCTCCCCTCAGCTCCCAGCTCCGTGTGGGATAGACCTTACCCAGAGACCATCTAGGCTGTCCTAGGCTGGAGCCCTGCTTCCCTCCGCCAGTTTGTGGGTTCTGCAGTTCTAGAATTGGTTCAGAGCCATTTCTTTATAGGTTTTTGTAGGGACTTGGTGGGGAGCTCACGCTAGTCCCTGCTTTCCAGCCGCCATCTTGGCTCCGCCCCCCAATAAATTCTATTCTTGACCTTTATTTTATCCTTGTGTGTCTCATTTTTATAGCATTTCCTGAAAGCAACATACTGTTGAATTCAAATTTTTAATCTGCTATCAGTTTCCACTTTATGGGTAAATTTATCCTATTCAATTCTAAGATATAATTACTTGTATATTTTCCTCCTTCCTGTTTTTCTGCACTATCCTTCTCACCTTATTCCTCTCCGTCTTCACTCCTCTGCTTTACTTCTACCTGCTACTTTGCCCTCCTATTTCTTAACCTAATGACCCCTCCAAGAATCCCTCCCTTATTTTCTCCCCCCACCCATCCCCTTGCCTTCTTATTTCTTTCAATATTTAGAAAACTTTTATAACTTTTTAGATATATATGTTGTTTCCTCTTTAACCAATTCCTGATGAGAGTAAGGTTCCTTTACTACCCACTATCCCCCCTACTAGCTCCTTTTATGTCAATTTTTCCTTCTATGCTTCATTTGTATGAGGTAATTACTCCTTTTTTATCTCTCCCTACAGTTTTATGTATTTTTTAGAATTTCCTCATCATACACAGCTCAGCCCTAGCTCTTTTTCAAGCCATCCAAATAATGACGACACTCAGAAGAATACTGATAATATTTTTACATATAAGAAGTAAACAGTTTGACCTCGAGTTCCTTATAATTGGTCTATAATGTTTACCTTATATTTCTCCTGGATATTACATGTCAAATTTTCCTTTAAGCTTTGCTGTTTTTGTCACAACTACCTGAGAGTCTTTCAGTTTAATTTTTTTTAAAGGATCATACTTAACTTTGCTGGGTAAGTTACTCTTGGTCGTAACCTCAGCTCTTTCACTTTATGATATATAGTGTTCCGAGAACTATGGTCCTTCAGCATAGTAGCTGCTAGGTCTTGTGTAATCCTTACTGTAGCTTTATGATATTTGCATTTTTTTTCTTGTTGCTTCCAATATTTTTTCCTTAACCTGGGAACTTTGAAACTTGGCTATGATATTTCTGGAAGTTTTCCTCCTGTTATCTCTTTCAGGTGGTGATTGGGGGATTTTTTTTTTCTGTTTCTGCTTTGCCTTCTGGTTTTAGAACTTCAGGGCAACTTTCCTTGATAATTTCTTGTAATATTTTATTAAGATTCTTTTTTAATCATAATTTTCAAGTAGTCTGACTGTTCTTATTATTTCTCCTCGATCTGTTCTCCAGATCAATTGTTTTTCCAATGAGATATTTCATATTCTATTCTATTTTTTCATTCTTTTGATTTTTTAAAAATTATTTCTTGATGTTTTAGAATGTCATTAGCTTCCTTTTGCCCAATTCTAGTTTTCAAGGAATTATTTTCTTCTTAAGTTTTTGATTATCTATTTCAAGTTGGTTCATTCTCTTTTCAAAATTTTCCTAGATTGCTCTTTTCTATTTCTAATTTTTCCTTGATCCCTCTCATTTGATTTTTTAAAGTCCTTTTAAGTTCCTTCAAGAACTCTTTTTGTACAAATGATCCTGCCCCCTGGGGTCCCTGTGGTGACTGCAAACTACAACGGTCCTCTCTTCCCTGGAACTGAAATCAGGGACTCCATTCTCCTGCAAATGTCCACAGCCAGCAGCTACTACTGCTGCACTCACCAAGTGTGTGCTAGCTCCTTCTCCCACGTAGCGTGGACCTGGGACGCATCTGGTCAGCACAGCTGTGCTTGGCATCCCTCGACATTGGAAGGTCCTTCGCTATTCTCCTTAGCCATCAGTTCCTCAAGCTGTTGTTGAGATGACAGTTTCTAAGGCTGAGGTTGCCTCCCGATCCAGCTGCCTCCAGGGCTTGTTGTGTGTTAATTCTACAGAGTCAGCCTGGAAGTGTTGGCACTTCACTCAGGCCAAACCTCTGCCCCTGGAGTTTGGGTCTTTCCTGGGGTCTTGTCAAGTTGTCTTAGGAGGAAAACTGCTTAACCCTAACTTTTGTTTATTTCTACTTCTCTATATTCCCTCTGAGGCAATGTTCTGTCTTTTTTTGCTGAGGCCATTTGGAGAGCCAAAAGTTTTCTGACCTGCTCTGCCATCTTCCCCAAATCCTCTGAATCTTTTATTTTTAGAGATTCTGAGTTCTTAAGGTCCTGAGCATAGAAGTAAATGGCTGACTTGAAATTTGGTGTTTTTCTCCTATTCTTCCCTCCCCCAACCAGTGCAGCACTATTTTCCTACTACTTGCTTATCTCATAGGCAATGATTGCGTAACAGATTTACTTTCTTTCCATTTCCCTCAAAATATGATGAAAGGAATAAGCCCAGTTCTCCTGGTGTTTTGAAGCTGGAAGGTGTTGTAGTCTAATTTAAAGTACTCAGAATTCCAAGTGTTGAACTCTTTTGAAAACCAAAAATATTTGAGCTACTAGTATTTGGAAGAACTATTTCCAAATTTTAACCATCCAGGTTCCATTTCTCTGCCTGCCATCTTAGTAGAGTTATAGAACCATAAAATTCAAAGCTGGAAAGGTATTGAGAGATCATCTAGTTAAACTCTGTAATTTTACAGAGGTGGAGAACAGAGGCTTGTCAGTGACAGAGATGAAATTGAAATCCAGGCTCCCAGATTCAGGACAGACAATGTTCTTTCTTTCAGTGAAACCCATTTTTCACTGGCTCCTTTGAGCGCCATATCTGTATATCAACCTACAAGATTTGGCTATTTGATCTTGGTGAAGTCCTGAAATCGAGGTCTTCTCTGTAAGCTTCCTTTGCCTCTAACCAGGTGTCTAGTCCTATCTTCTCATACTTACTGGCTGTGTGACTATGGAAAATCACTTCAACTCTCTGAGACAGTTCCTTCATCTTTAAAATGATTCGTGCCTAGGAAGATTTGCTTGAACTGAGGCAGAGTTAAGTGATAAGAAGCAGAATAACTCATGTAACAGTCAACAACACTCTAAGGATAAACAACTTTGAAAGATGAAGAATGCTACTGAAACAATGCCCAACCACAACACCAAAGAACAGATGATTAAGCAGGCTAGAGAGGTGATGGGCTCAGTTCGAAGAATGAGACACCAATTTTTGTGCAGGACCAGTGTGGGGATTTCGCTTTGCTATGCATGTTTGTTACAAGTTGTTTTTTTTTTTTTAATGGGAGGGGAAGGTGGGAGGGAGGGAAAACAGATGTTTGGTAGCTGGAAAAAGTTGAATAAAATGCGTTGTGAGGCTCAACTGAGGTAGTGCATATAAACGTGTTTTGTAGCCATGAAAAACTATAGATTTGTGAATTATTTTACGCATACATACATACTCATACAGAGTTATTGATATTGCTAAGTTTGCTGTTTGCTAGTCTTCTGGATAGTTTTGGAGGTCGTATTGCCTCAGGTAGAATTACCCATAAGTGTTTTTTTTCTTACCTCAGTTTTGGGGTAATTAATTCCAAATCCAAATGCTACTGAACACTTTCCCCCCACCAAAAATCAGTTTTCAAAACATTCAGGGAAGGGACAGAAAATGTGAGAGGTAAAGTTGCTCAATTTTTACTTGAAATTTAACTAACTCAGATTGCAACTGCATTGGAAAAGTATCATTCCGACCCACAATTCGTGCCTGGTGTAAGACTTCATTTTTTGAAAAAAAAAAGAATTAACAGCTAATATTTGTTCAGAATTTTTTCTAACTCACCCCATTAGAGAAATGACACCCCAGGTAACCATAGAGTGTACCACTCCCAATTGAGTTACCTAATCTGAAAGTCTGATTTCTTGAAAGGAGAAATATGGTTATTATTGCTCAAATTTAAATTAATAGCAAGTGCCAGTGCCATAGAGCATATTCATATATAAACATTAATCCTTCCATCCACTTGCATATGTTATTTGTCTTGATTGTTTCTTCCAGAATAATATTAAAATGATTGCTAGTCTCCAATGTCTAATTTTCAGTTGAGATATCCTTTTCATTAGCATTTAGACCAGATCTATACTACTAAAAAGCCCCCCAAAATTGATATTGCTATCAAGATTATCATTGCATCATGTAATCACAGAGGAGTAAGAAGGCATGAATTGTCTGCCACAAAATTGGTCATCCAACCTCTGTTTGAATAGCCCATGAAGTAGATAGAATTCACAGTCTACAAGGCAGTCCATCCCACCACTGGGCAGCTCAGATTGTTCATTCCCTTTCATTTTGAATTGTAGTCTGCTTTTCTATCCACAGGCTCTGACATAGAAGGGACTGTGGTCTCTAATCCTGCCACAATAGTAGCCATAACAAATAAATCATCTGTGCTCCCTTCCACTTCCTCCCTGGATAAGGAATCTACTGAGGCATTCTGCCTTGGGATAGGTCTCATTATTAGCAAAAGGAAGAATAAGATTCACCTGCATCTGCCATCTGGGGACCTAGGAGAATATTTTTTGAAAGGAAGCTTAATTATCTGGCTATGCATTAAAAATGTTTTGAGGTTTAGATTAATTGGTGACTTGTCCTGACTCTCTGCTTCAGACTTGTGAGTACCTTGGTTGATAGATCAACAACTTTCACCAGGTGGGGACGGCACTTTCCCAGAGTGAATGTATCATGATTCAGTGGGAAAAGCATTGGATTTAGAGTTAGAGAACCTGGCCACAAATCCTCCCTGTATCACTAACTATCTGTATGACCTTGGACAAATCACAACCTCTTTCACACTGAGTGATCTCATTTATAAAACCAGGGAATGATGAAGATGGCCTCTCAGATTCCTTCCAACTCTATATCTATGCTCCTATTGTCTAATGATCCTGGTCAGCTAGCTGATATCTTGGGGTGTGTGCATGCCTGTGTGTGTGTGTGTGTATACATACATCCAGGGAAGTAATCAGCTTTAGTGAGAAAACAATGAATTAGAAGTTGTGAGACCTGCATTTTAATTGTGGCTCTGCGGATAACTTGATGTGTGACCTTCAGCCAATCACTGTCCCCCTCTAGGCCTTAGTTAAATCTATGAAATGAGGAATTGGAGGATGGGATTAATAATTTTGAAAGTTCCTTTTAAAAAAGTGAAATCATATTAATATATTTTGTGTTTACATTGTTTAAGTTCTGCTTTTACCCTTTCCTTTTCTTTTCTCAGAGGGCTATTTCGTATAACAGGGAAACTTGTTGGAAGAAAAAAAAAAGAAAAAGAAGAGACAATCAGTAAAGTCGATCAATACATTGGAAAAGAAAATCTGAAATCACGTAATGTGCCATACGTTTGGATCTCCTACCTCTCTGCAAAGGAGTAGGGGGCAGGGGATCTGTCTTCTCATGTCTCATTGTGAGAAGCCTTGCTTAGTCTTTGTAATTTTGCAATATAAATTTTTTTTTTGTTTTTGTGGTTACTGTTTTTACAAATCATATTGCTGTTGTCATTGTGTTTCTTGTTTTCTTGGCTCTACTTACTTCGCTTGGTATCAATTCATGTTAGTCTTTCCATGCTTCTCTGTATTTATCATATTCATCATTTCCATCCTGTATTTATCATATTCATCATTTTTTCCAGTGGAGTAATATTCTGTTACATTCCTGCACCACAGTTTGTTTAGCCATTTCCCAGTTGATAGGCATCTGCATGGTTTCCAGTTCTTTGCTACCATAAAAATGCTACTATACACTTTTTGGTGTAGAAGGGAACTTTCTTCTTCTTAATGACCTTCTTAGGGTATTTGCCCAATAGTGGAATCTTTAGGTCAGAAGATATGAATGTTTTAGTCACTTTATTTCATAATTCCAAATTTATTTACAAAATGCTTGTAAGACAAGTTGGCCCTTAAATGTTTGTATCCTCTAAAAAGAAGGGTTTGGGGAGCTCAACTTTGTCACAATTCCCCCACCCCAAGCGGGGCCCTATCCTTGATCATTTAAAGCAGGAAAGTGGACATGAGCATAGGTTACTGTCCTGTTATCTGTCTTCTGCATGATCTTAAAGCTTCAGAGAAACAAATATTCCCTTTTCTGTTTCCTTGTTCATTATAAAGACCTCATTCTTGGTATGGTTATGTGTATGTGTTATCTAGAACAGGGGTGGGGAACCTGCAACCTCAGGGCCACATATAGCCCTCTTTGTCCTTGGGTCCTTTTCATGGAGTCCAAGTGTTACAGTACAAAGCCTTTTATTAAGGGATTTTGTTCTGTGAAATTTGGATTCAGTCAGAGGGCCACACTTGAGGACCTAGAGGGCCCCGAGGCCATGGGTTCCTCACCCTGATCTAGAATATTTGATTTCGTGTGTGTGGGTAAAGGGGTAGGAGCCTTTTCCAGCTATGTACAAGGTGTTTGAGAGATTTTATCTTCATCAGAGTCTTATTTGGAGTTGTTTGTACTTTACATATTATTTGTAAAACCATAGTAGCATTTGTGTCTGTGGGTTCAGTGTGTGCCTTTCTGCTTTTAATGAAAACACGGCTCATAGTTTAGTAATATAGCATTTTAAGCTACGAGATGTAATTACCCTGAAAATATTCCTTATTTACATTTACATTCCTATATTTACATTCCTTATTTACACTTATTTACATTTACATTCCTTATTTCCATGCTGACCATTAAATTACCTCATAAATACTATATTGGGCATTCACATTGTTGTTATAATATCATGCAAAGTTAATAAATGATACTTTTTAGTTGGAGGCTGGTTACAGGATGGCTGATTTCAGATCATAGAGTAGAATCATTTTAAAGTCTGAAAAGGTTCCCCCCCCCAATTTAACATCTGTCCACAAATTTATTAGTGTTCTCAGTTTGCTTTTGGTCTAGAAGATAAAATGCTGTCAGAAAACAACATTGCTGAGGAAGTCTGGTGACCGAGGTTCCAGACCCAACTCTTGATTTTTACTAGCTTAGTGACCTTAGGGAAGTCACCTAACACCTCTTGTTTTCAGTTTTCTGGAAAATAGGAAAAGGGGTCCCTGAGAGATTAGTAAGAGGGTTCAGTCAGTTTGTGGAAATAACTGTGAACTCAACCCTACATTCATCATCGTCCAATTGTCTTTAGCCCCTGAACAAAGAGAAAAACAAGAAATCCAAAGAGTGTTCACTTCCAGCTGACACTGGGAAGACTGGGGTTTTTTTTTGACAGTTTAGTCAGGAGAATAGTAAATTCACATCCCAATAAATAATTTACTTTGTGTACTAGGATACTGGCCCTGCTGCTTCAATAGCACTTGCTGTCTGTATAATGTATAAAATTCCAGTCATGTCAGGGAAGGAGGAAGAATTGAATTCCTCTTTGCTCCCTACCCTGCCTCCATGCCTTTCTTTTCTCTCTGTACCTCCACTAACCTCCTCTGAATGCTGCCAATCACATCATTTTCCTCAAGTTAGCGCACAAGCCTGACACCTCTGTCAGCTTGGTGGCCACTCTACATCTTTGTCAAAGTGACAAACAGGAATTATTTAGTCTGAAGCACTTACTGACTGTTATTGTGTTTTTGCTAAGGATGGTGGGGATTTTCAGGGTATGTATGTTGGAGGAAGGGGAAAAAGAAACCAAAATCACCTGCTTAGCTATCTCTTTAGCAGTTCATATTTCTTCTCCCCGCTGTCTCAGCCAACAAGATCTGAAGAAATCTTGGCCAAGGCTGTGTATTTCTTGTGTTAGTCTCATTTGGCTCTTTTATATTTAATCCCTTTCATGCTTCTCTGTTGCCCTCTCTCCTGCCTCAAGAGCAGAGCTTTTGGGAACACATTTTGTTCTTTGTTGTCAGGGTTTGCAGGGGTCTGTGAAACTTTGATGCCATTCATGGTATTAATTAAATCATTAAGATGGTATAGCCTCATCATTTTTAATTGTAAGCCTAAGGTAATATTTAATGAGGCCAAAAAGTATATTAATAAAATTACTTGTAATTAGGAAGAAATGATAATGGGAGGTTGATGGGGAGACTTTGGGAATAAGTTGCAACTCCCCATGAACATTGTAAATCTTAAATATCAGTTCCCTCCTACCATGGACCAACCCTTAACTTTATCTTAGCTAAGGTGATGTTTTTACCAAATGTTTGTTGTCATTTTAGGGCCATAGGATCATAAATTTAGAGCTAGAAGCATCCTATGCTTTAACTTTCACTTTATTAATGAGGAAACTGAGGTCAGTTTCCAAGTATCCAAGAAACACAGTATCAGAGGTGGGATTTGGTTCACACATCCAGATCCTCTGATAATAGAATCAGTGTTGTATAAATGATGCCATGGGACCATCTGTATAGTTGCAGGCTCTTGTAGAGGACCTGGGAAGAGGACAAGAAGGGGGTTGGGATGCAAGACTACAGCTCATATTCTAAGAGTCCTAGGGGAACTCAGAGGAGAGAGAAGGAGATAAAGAATTGGTTGTCAGGGTCAGAGAGGGGTTCTTGCAGACATGTGGGTTAGACAGAAGTGGGGAGTAAGAGGCTGTAGCAGTAGCAGGATTATATTGCAAAAAAGTCCTTGATTTGGAGTCAGGGTACCTGGGTGGTAACAGCTCAACCCAGGTGTTTTTTTAAACTACCTGTGTGATCTTGGGCAAGTCCCTTCCTTATTTTGGTACTACTTCCTCCTCTGTAAAATGAAGACGTTGGATCAGATAATCATCTAAGGTCTCTTCCATGTCTAAATCCTAGAAATAAGAACTTATCCTTAATTTTAACCATGTAACATGAAACAAGATGATGTGTGCATATACAGACGGTGTATATACACACATATTTTAGAGTTATAGAACACTTTTGTATATTGTCTCCTTTAATCCTTACAACATCCCAGCAAGGTAAGCCTGTTTATCCTAATATTAAAGACAGAACTATAGCTATCTCAAAAAAGCCAATATGGTCATGGAGAGAGCACTGGATATGGACACTAGAGATCTGGATTTAAATCCTGGTTCTGAGATTTACTGGATGTGTGAATATGGACAACTCATTTCTCTCTGGGTCTTAGTTTCCTCATGTGTAAGATGGAAAAAATGCTTGTACTTCTTACCCTCACAGGTTTGTTGAGAAGGTGTTTGGCAAACCTTAAAGTTGAATAGAAATAGAGAGCTGTTATTATTTGTTTAGACTTGTGATTTCATTGATGTATGGAATATAAGGTGAGAAAACTCCTATTAATGAAGATCAGTGTTTTTTCTGCAACTTACAGTCTTAGAGAGTTGCTTGGGGAACTTGGGGTAAATCAACAGTCAGTCAGTCAACAAACATTTATTAATAACCATGTGCCAGACATTGCACTAATAGCTGAGGATACAAAGGCAGACAAAAAGCAGTAGTAACTTGTTATACTCACATAGCCACATGATCAGAAATGCAACTTGAATCCAGGTCTTCTTGACCCTAAGGTCTGCCCTCCATCTGTTACACCAAGCTGCCTCTCATTATTGTTGTTAATAATTTTTTTTAAAAAATTGTGTCTTTGTTAAAATACCTACTCAGTAGCAAACTGTGATTGGAACCCCAATCTTCTGATCTCAAAGTCCAGCAATCCTCCCACTGCACCATGCTCGTCTTAAAACCAAACCAAATAAAAAGACCCAACTTGACAATATCAATGCTAAAAATAGATCAACAAATCCATCACTAATAGCAGGTCAGAGCAGAAGCTTTTCACCCAGAACCCCCTTTGTGCTGTTAATGGCCTATTACATCCTTGTTCCCCTGAAATCTCCAAGGCTTGGCTTGCTGTTCCTCCTCCTGTCTCTTCCCCACTGCCTTTATTGATTTTTCATGGTGTGCCCACCCCTTTCCCTAGCCTCAGTCCTCAACTTCATGTAACCCAGATGTCCATTTCCCTCCTATCCTGCTCCCTGAAATCAGCACATACCCCTTTCAAGTTAAAAAGATTTTTGCTGCTAATCACACCAGGAAAATGTACAGGGGTTTTAAAATTATAAAATAGGGGGCGGAGCCAAGATGGCGGCTGGAAAGCAGTGACTGGCGTGAGCTCCCCACCAAGTCCCTCCAAAAACCTATAAAAAAATGGCTCTGAACCAATTCTAGAGCTGCAGAACCCACAAAGTGGCAGAGGGAAGCAGGGCTCCAGCCCAGGACAACCTGGATGGTCTCTGGGTAAGGTCTGTCCCGCACGGAGCTCCCAGCCCCCAGCTGAGAGGAGCGGAGCTGAGCCCAGCGCGGACGGTGCGAACAGACCAGACGCGGACCTACCATACCAGGAGACGAGCAGAGAGTGCCCTAGCGTCCTGAATTACTGAGCTGTGGCATCCACCAGACCTCTCAACCCACAAACAGCAAAGACAACAGAGAAGGTTAGTGGGAAAAGCTGCAGGACTGAGTTTGTGGTTCGGCCACCACCCCTGGGGCAGCGGAGGTGGGGCAGCTTTAGAACTATGGCTGCAGTTGCTTCTGGCCCCAGGCCCACCTGGCAGGAGGAATTAAATGGCTGATCAGAGCAGGAGTTCAGAGCCTGCTAAAGATTTAAGCCCAGGCCGCATAGGGGGTTCTTGGGGAAGGAGCAGTGCTGGTGAGGCAGCGCATCCGCCCAAGTGTGGAACATAGAACTCTTTAGTCTATAAGCAGTCATACCCCGTTGAAAAACTCAAGGGTTAGTTAAGT
>JAQQSZ010012291.1:0-12047 GCA_028646595.1 Phalanger gymnotis | reverse complement strand
GCAGACCTGGGCTGGATTCCTGCTTCCCTCTGCCCCTTTGTGGGTTCTGTAGTTCTAGAATTGGTTCAGAGCCATTTTTTCATAGGTTTTTGGAGGGACTTGGAGGGGAGCTCACGCCAGTTACTGCTTTCCAGTTGCCATCTTCTATTTGCCAAGTTTTGACATAAGCATTAATCTTTTTCAAAATAATAACAGCTTCAGTTTAATGTGTTTGTTAATATGCTAATATTTTATTTATAAAATTTTATATATGTTATATATGTAATATAAAATATTATATATATATATATATATAAAACATAAAATTTACCTCAATGAAGCCTCACAACAAACCTAAAATAGGCGTACAAATATTATCATGCCTGCCCATCAGACACACAAATAAACCCTCACAAGTTAAATGACTTATCTGAGGCCACATATAATGACCTCTTTTGCTAGGTGAGCGCATATCATCTTTGAATTAGAAGAGGGCATCTTGGAACTGCTGCACTTAAAAAATACAAGCTATAAAGCTATAATTTAAGTTGACACAAATTCCTCTTTTATCTAATAACAAACACAAACTCCCCCTACCCACCCCACCCCCCAAAAAAACTACAGGGATATCCCTGACAAACATAACAGGCACTTAATAAATGTTTACTGATTGATTTACTGACTGATGAAGAAGTGGAATAAATATTGAACTTGGCGTCAGAAAACCTACATTTGAGCCTCTGTTTCCCCATCTATGGAGAAAACATTTGTACTACCTATCTCGCAGGGCTGCTGTAAGGATAAAGTGAGAAAAAAAGTACTTGTAAATCTTAAAGTATGATACATAAATCATGACACAGTAGAATGCTGAATTTGGAATCAGAAGACAATAAATGACAGCCAAAATTTGAACTATCTGGATCCCACTGGTCAAGTCCCTCAAACTCCCTGGACTTCAGTTTCCACATCTGTAAAATGAGGGGTCAGATTTAATTTGTGAAGCTATTACTCATCCCTTCTTTCAGCTCTAGAACTATGATACTATAAATGTGAACCTCTATTATTTTCTAGATATTACCACCAATACATGCCACAGTGCAGAAATTAGGGCTGAATTCAGCTGTCATCTTGAAAGACTCTCTTAGTCTCAAGCTTTTAATTTTGCAGATTAGAAAACTGAAGTCCAGAGTGATTTAAATGACTGACTTACTTGTCAACAGAGGTAGGAAGCTGGCAAAGCCAGTCCTTTGACTCCAAATCTAATGTTTTGGACAGAAGTGAAAACCCCATACAGAAACATCAAAATCCACACTTAGAGAGTGTTAATTTTTTTATTCCACATATAACACCAAAAAAAAAAAAAAGCATTTACATATACAAGCAAAACACAAAAAGATAATTGTATATGAAACTGCAACTGTCCTCTATACATAGCTTCCTTTCTTTTTGTGTTTTCATTTACAAAGTGCTTTTCTCACACTATCCTCCCATGTGGTAGATAATGCAAATATTGTTCCCATTTTAAAGGTGAAGAATATGATATTCGGAATTCAAGCAACTTGCCCACAGTCACGCAAGTAATAAAACATCTGTACTTATAACCAGAATTTGTGGCACAAACATTTTTTCACTTTCATAATCGAATTATGCCTATTCTTAGAAGATTCAGAATTTGAATGCTTCAGGGATTAATTAGATTCAATGTGGCTTCAGTCAACCTTTCCCTGGAAACATTTTCAAATCATTAAATAGAAAAAAGGGAAGAAAACAAGGTAAGTGAGACTGAAATGAAGGCTACAAAGAAGCGTTCACAATTTTGGCAGAGATGTATTTTATCATGACAAAACAATGGTAAAACAAGCAGGATGTGAAAGGAACAAAGGCGGGGGGCTCTTGTCATAGGCAAGTACAAGTATCCTTTACTTAAGAGAATTCTAGTGTTAAGGGATTAAATAATTAAACCACATTTAAATTAAGCAAAAATGCCTTCTCTCTTCTTATAGAATTTGGGAGTTCCATACTACCATCTTATTCCTGTTAACATCACTAAATGGAATACACCAATCTACTCCTAACGTGCTCCAGCTAACGTCGAAGTAAGTAATACTGTGGATGTGACACTATGAGGAACACAGACACAAACCAGTAAAATGCTGATGGTTGGGGAATATTGAGACCTTGCTTAACAACTATATTCCAGCAGACAGAGGTGAGCCTTCACTGTTAAACAAAGATGGCTGCTTCGGTCATTAACTCAATGTGTTATCTCCTTTTCACAGGTAGCAATGTAAAGTATACAGAGATTAAGATGGATTGACTGTTGTGTGTAGCTGTAAACAAAGCAAATTCAAGTGGTGAGAAAGGTGCCAAAAAGTAAAGGAATTACACTGGGTGTTGAGGCAGTCTTTGGCTAGTGGGAGGAAAAGCAACTAGCTAAATTGCTGAAGTCTCATTTTTAGGGGAAAATTAATGAGGACAAATGAAACAGTTAACTCACTACCGGAGCTGGAGGTACTATATTTCTTTCATATTTTACTTTGTAAAACTGATAGTTCAGCATCATTCAAGCTTTATCATAAAGCTGTAGCCATTACTGGATTTTCTTCATAGTGGTACAACTCAGTATCACAAGTCATGCACGATACTATTCACAAGGTACTCAGCTAGAGAAAATGTGTTGTGACACTGAGAGGAAATAAATTATGATTCTTGTTTAAATTCCCCATCAAGACAGTGGTCCTTTGTGATGCGTCTACTGAATAACACAGAGTTTCCTTTTATCTCACTGATTAAGGCATTCTCCAAATGGCCAGTATGGTAGTTACTCAGCTTATGAGTATGTCCTAACCTGTCCTTGGAGCATGAATGAGCAAAATATATAAACTTCCAATTGTGTTATTTTCTGTATCCATGACTTATTTGTTCCCACATCTAAAACCTTAAGTTTTTTGTGCCTTGGTTTTTATTGTTTACAATATAAAAATCCCAAGTATCATATTCCAATATTACCTCCTCTCCACAATGTAAGTAAGTACCATGGGCCTACCACCAGTGGGATTCCAGAGGCACAACTTCATTTATTAGGGCACAAAGAAACAGTGACTAGATCTGGATACCCTTGTCACATGACCTGAACTCCCATGTTTTTATGGGGCCCTTCTGCATGTGTCCCAGGGGTTCTCGGCCACTGCGAGGGGACATGTAGTTCCTGAAACAGTCAAGATTTTAAATTTCCTACTAAGGGTGACTTCGAGTTAGTTTACAAGCATAGGCATTGGAACTGTGATTCCAAGGTACTGCTTGTGACTCTGGTCTTCCACTATTGCTAAATGATCATTCATTTGTCCCCTGAGATATTGTTCCCATTTCCCAAAGGATAAGTACCTATGGATACAGGTATACACAGACTTCTAAGAGTATGTGAGTGACGGTAGATGGGAGACAGTAAAGGATGAGCAGGCAGGGGCTAGATGGAAGAACACAATTAAACATACAACCAGTGGATGAATAAGAAAAAAAGGATCAAAGTAACCACAGGCTTCTAGTTCCAACAGATCTTTCTTACTATTAATTCATTTGCCAATTGGCATCTAAAAAACCCCCACAAATTTGACTGATTAACCCAAGTCTTCAAACTCAGCTTTAAGATGTGGGTAACTGGGGAAGCTAGGTGGTGCAGTGAGTAGACCACCAGCCCTAGAGCGGGGAAGACCTGAGTTCAAATCCGGCCTCAGACACTTGACACACTTAGTAGCTATGGGACCACGGGTAAGTCACTTAACCCCAAATGCCCTGCCTTCCTCCCTCCAAAAAAAAAAAAAAAAAAAAAAAAAAAAAAAAAAAAACCCAACAAAAAACATGTG
Organism: Phalanger gymnotis; assembly: GCA_028646595.1. Taxonomy (NCBI): domain Eukaryota; kingdom Metazoa; phylum Chordata; class Mammalia; order Diprotodontia; family Phalangeridae; genus Phalanger; species Phalanger gymnotis. The sequence goes on along the minus strand of JAQQSZ010012291.1, from coordinate 8,205 downwards.
TATAATTTATAATTATGGGACGATTAACTCCACTAGTATGGAATTCAAGATAGTATATGTTTATACTTCAGAAATCCATGACTTCACTGGTGTATATACACTTCCCTCCACTAGGAATAGCCTTCTTCACATTTTAGTAGGTGGTCTTCAGGAGTTGCTGTGAAGACTTTCTCTACCAAATCACTACATAGTGGGCTAATCTCTTGATGAGCCTCTCGGAAAGAAAACTATCCTCATCTTCATATAATACACAAAGTCCATTGCAAGGCCTGTTTTTAAAGCCTTGGTATGACTTGTCTTGACTTGGTTTTTTCAAATCAGTCAAATTAAAACAAAGGCAATTGTTTTTCAAGGTGAATGTTAAAACCTTTGAAATTGGGCTCTTAGGCATTGTAGAGAAAAACACTATTTTTTAAAAGAAATTTTAGAAAGTACCTGTGATGTAAATGGCACAATCACAAGGAAGGAACCAATATTCCATAATCTCATACTTGTCTCTTATACCTATGTAAAAATGGGAATACTAAAGACCCAGACTTTCATTTTCCTTTTATTTTCAGAGTTAACCAGTTAACTAAAAAATCAGGCATGATTCAAACCTCTCAGAAGCTAGAAAACATAAACTTGTGTGGGCTGAGTTTTTAACGGTTTACAATACACACTGGGAGAAGTTTGGTTGACCTTGGAAAAATTAAGTGTAGAGGCCACTAAATAAGTTATTTTCTATGTGTCTTTGATATCTGTTTATAAAACACAAAAGTTAAGAGTCAAACCTAGCAAAGAATATGAAGAATTAAAACGAGTAATTTCTTGGCTCCATGTACTCTATGCTGAGTAAATTAAATTAAATTGCAAAAACTAACATCTTCAAGATTAACTGCACTGAAAAAGATCTAGTTTTTTTTCCCCCAAAAAACAAAACAAAACAATATACTTATGTTCTTTTAACTTCCAGGCTGATACCTCTGAAACACTAACCCCAGATCACTTTGGTCTGCTCACACTGCCTTCACTTTCTCAGCCTGAAATCTATGTCACTGGTTCAGTCTAGACAGCATTTAAATCTTGGATGGTAACAAAGATATGAAAAATTTGTGGCCTGGTGCTCCATAGCCTGTGTAGAAATTAAATTAGAATATAATGAATTCTTGGCTTTAACATACAGATTATTTTATAAAGCATTTTATGCCTGATATTGCTGTTATATTTGTCTAATTTAGTAGATTACTGCCTACTATGTGCTAAGAACTGTGGATACAAAAAAAAAAAAAAAAGAAGCAAAAAACAGTCCCTGTTCTCAAGGAGCTCACAGTCCAATGGAGGAAAGTCTGTTAACAGATGCAAAAAACTTAAGTACAGGATAAATTGGAAATAGTCGAGAGGAGAGGCACAAGAATTAAAGAGGCTCAGGAAAAGCTTTCTACAGAAGGTAGAATTTTAGCTGTGACTTGAAGGAAGCCAGGGGAGATGAGGAAGGAGAGCACTGTAGTATTGGGAGAAAGCCAATAAAAGCACTCCAAATCAGAAGAGTATTTTATTCAATGGACAGCAAGGAGGCCAGAGTCACTGGATCGCAGAGTATCTGTGGGGAGTGTAAGAAGACAGGAGGAGGTAGGTTATGAAAGGCTTTGAGTGCCACACAGAAGATTTTGTATTTTGATCCTAGAGGTGAAAGAAAGCCATTGAGTTAACTGGGTAGGGGAGGTTGACAAGGTCAGACCTATGCTTTAGGAGGATGCCTGGGGGAGAGATTTCTGTCAGGCAGAACAGATTATTGCAAATAGTCAGGGTGTGTGGTGATGAGGACCTGCACCAGATTGCAGGGCAAAGTCAAAGGAGAGAAGAGGGCACATTTGAGAAAGGTTACAAAACCAACAGGTCTTGGCAAGAGATCAGATATGGGGACTGAGAGAAAGTAAGGAGTTGAGGATGACAACTAGGTTGTAAGCTTGTATGATTAGGAGGATGATGGTACTCTCAAACACTAATCAAGAAGTTAAGAAGAGAAGTGGGTTTTGGGGAAAAGATAATGAGTTCAATGAGTTCAACTTTGGACATGATAAGTTTAAGATGTCTACAGGACATCTAATTTGATTATGCTCAATTATAATATCTAGTTCAAGATGTCTATCTCCAGTTGGAGATATAAGACTAGATCTAGATCAGCAGAAAAATTAAGGATGGATAAGTACTTTGTGAACCATTAAGCATAAAATAAGTATAGAGGTGATCACTGAATCCATGGGGGCTGATGAAAACACCAAGTAAAATAGTATATAGAGAGAAGAGTCCAAAACAGAACCCTGAGGAACATCCACAGAAATGACCTGGATGAATATCCAGTAAACGAGACAAGTAAAACCAGGAAAGAGAAATGTCATGAAAACCCAGAGAGAAGAGAGTATCTAGCAGAAGAAGGTGATTGATAATTACAGAACTTTGGAGAGCATTTTCTGTCGAATGATGAGGTCAGAAGACAGACTATACAGAGTTATGAAGAGTGAGAAGAGAAGTGGAGACACCTATTGTAGATGGCCTTCTCAAGTCTAGCCAGAGAAAGGTGGAGAGGTAAAGGACGATAGCTACCAGAAATAGATAGACAAAGTGAGGCTTTTTTGAGGATAGGTTTGTTTGTACAAAGTAGGGAAGCAGTCAGTAGAATGGGAAGAAATTGAAAATAAGTGAGAGTAGGCACAATTTATTGGAAAAGATGGATGGAATGGGACCCCTTGTCCATATAGAGGAGTTTACTTTCACAAGAATTAGACGCCTCAAATAAGACAGGGGTGAAGGAAAAGATAATGGTACAAAGGTATCTGGGTGATGTGAGATGAAGAAGAGGAAGCTCTCAGAGAATGGTCTCAATTATTTTTTAGTAAAATATAAAGCAAGATTTTTAAATGACAAAGGAGGAATCATGGGAGGCCTGAGGAGGTATAAAAAGGTTTGGAAGAGTTGCTTAAGGTAGGCAGGAAAGTGAATCAATTAGGGAGGTGTAAAAGGATTGCCTTGCAGCAGTGAGGGCGCAGGTGTGATTACATAACATAAATTTGTAGTGGACCCAGTCACTACGGTTTTATAATTTTTTTCTCTAGCTTTTTTCAGCAGCACGTGTAGAAGCAAAGGCGGTGGACGGCAGGAGTAATTCAACTGTGAGGTTTTTCAGGGCAAGTTCAGCCACACAAAAAGGCAGCAAGGGACTTAAGTGAAGACCAACAGTATAGAGTTGAACTGGTTCATCAAGAGGTCAAAATAGGGAAAGGAGGAGAGTGTAGTAAATATAGGGTTGGTAGCCTGAGGAAAAACTGAGGGGTTATGGGACTGGAGGTCACAGTGAGGGCAAAGAAGTGTTTGGGGTTGTATGGCAGAGGGAGAGGAGAAATGACAAGACTAGCAGAGTTATAATACAACTATTCATAGTTAATATGAAGGAATTGAAGGGATTAGGAAAGCAAGTGGTTAATTGTGGGAACTGAGTGAATCACACCGACTCCATCTTCTGACTTAATTCTGAAGCTAGCTCAGTTCCTTTTCTATTCAATTATGGGCCTAGTCCAAATTCTGTCTTGTGAGAAAAGTTTATTCAGTTGTGGGAATGGGAGAAAACCTTATTTCATTAGCCCTGAGTGGCTGAGAAACTGGACTATTTCTATCTGCTGTTTGGAGACACTTCACCAAGGACCTAGGTTATTCTGACCAGTCAGACCCACAGCCTGATACAAGGACTTTTCTCACAATTGTACATCTCTAGCAATCCACGGGTCTTATTTGAAAACTGGCCCCACACTTATCAGTTATTGTTTCCATGTTCCTTTGAGTATTTACAGACACTTAGGGGAGTGGGACACCGCCTTTTATCATTTCAGAGAATTTCCCTTCTTCACTCTGCCCCTCCTAACCTGGAAAGTCACTAATCTTTCATCCAATTAGAAGTCAGATTACCTAATGTTGTACTGTTTCCATTTAATTAATTGGTCTTATTTGATTAACTGTTTTTAACGTATAAGTCTGTCTCCCCTATATTTGGGCTCCAGCTCTAAGCAAAGGAAGGGGCCTGGTCCTGATTGGTTAGGCAATTTGCATGCTTTGCTTAATAAATTTATGGGAAAATTGAACCTTTGTTTCTTCAGTCATTTCACCTCTAACCTTTCACAAACAGTAGTAGTAGGCAGTAGTAGACACAAGAAGTATTAACTAATAGGTAAAGCTGGTGCTTCATATCAATAAGGCTATAACACGTCTTTTTCCTTGACTTCACTCTGGTTAAAACGTACAATGGAGCTTTATAATAAAACTCTTCAGCACGTTTACCAAAGGGCCACCTTAAATATGAATGTCATATAAAAGGGCATTGAACTTTGCAGTAACCAAGCTTCCCTTAATAAGGATCAAGATAAATTCACCTTAGCGTCCAAGCGTGATTCTAATGTTCTAAAAAACCTCAATGATTTAAGTTTTTTAAAAGATGGAATACTCTCATGACATAGCTAGATAATATCAAATAAAGTCTAGAAAAGATCAGCCTGATTAGAATTTTTCCCAATCAAAAACATAAATTCATGAAGGAACCAAATACTCCTGTTAATTTAGTCTTACCTCATCTATGTTTCTAAGCCATTTGCTGATGTTTTCAAAACTTTTACCATTGGTGATGTCATACACTAGCATGATTCCCATAGCTCCTCTGTAGTAGGAGGTGGTAATGGTGTGAAATCGCTCCTGTCCTGCTGTATCCCTAGAAATAAACACCCATAATTAACATATTATGCATTCAAATAGTAATACCTTAAAGAGAATCTTATATAATATATAGATATATATGTGCATATATGTAAATTGGCTACTCAGAAGCTAATATGTAAGTAGCAAAGTAGAAATCACCACTCTTAGCACTTTAGAATATTTTAGATCTTAGGCAAGATCATAGGACCACACATCTTCAACTAGAAGGGACTTAAGCATCTGTCAAGCCCAACCCCCCATTTTAGAAATGAGGAAGGTCCAGGGAAGATAAGTGACTTATCCAGTAGAGTTAAAAGGTAGTAAGAAGCAGATGGAACAAATATATAATCTCAACCAAAGGTGGTAACAGTAATCAGATAAGTACCAAGAGAAAAATTAATTAGCACCAAAATAGGAGAACTAACAAGATTTTCATTTCCCCCCTTTAACTAATAGTATAAAAGCAATTATAACTGGACTTCATTCAAAAATGGAGAACAAACTAATTGATACCAAAAAGACTTTGATAAAAGTTAATGACAATTCCTGATTTAGAACCTGATCTTATTGTCACTTTAAGAAGTTGATAGGCTCTGGGTATTGTGACCAGATTATATCACTCCTTTAAATAGTTTGTTGGTTTGGTGTTTTTTTTTTGGGGGGGGGGGGAGATAGAATTTAGGTTAGTCAAATCTTATATATACAACACATTAGTATCATCAACCATGTAAATGAACAAGGCTAAAAGTTAGTGATGAATTCATTACAAATCAATAAAAAGAAATTCAACAACACTCCAATTTTTAACTTGCTCTACAATTTTAAAACACAATATAGCTTTGGCACATGTAGCTTTTTAAAGAACACCTATGTACCAAATAGTATAACAAATTAAACATATGCACCAAGAATGTAGTACCTATATAAAATATGTTTAATAAAAGTTTGTTTCATTTATTTGTTGAATCTGGGGACATATCAGTTTGAGTTTAAATTAGTATAGTTCAGTGCTACCAAGTGAGCTTAATATGCCTTGGCCAGCCAATTCATTACTTTATAATACAGGAGTCATCAACTTTTGGAATAGGTTAAATCCCAGCCCCTTCTCTCTCACATACTTTTCTTGGTAGGACCCCAGGACCCTTAATTTCAAATTTCGGCCATCAACAAACACTAATTTAATAAGCACTTGAGTTGTGGATACAGCAGGATATGAAACTGTACTAGCATTCTGAATGCTGGCACCTCCAGCTACTCTGGCCATCACGGGGAAAGGAAGGTAGGAAGAGCTTAGAATATCTTCAAGTCACTTCCTTAGAATTTATTCATTAACACAGTCCCAGTACAGGTGTTTTTGCCATCTGACAAGAATGAGGTGCTTCCAGCACAGAACTACCTTATAATCCAATATTCAACCTGCTTAAGGTCAAGCTGCAGTGTACTTAGTCAATGCAACTGAAAACTTTAAAAAGCTCAACTACAGTAGAGTACAACAGCTGTAGTGTAGGAGGATTAGAGGATCCACAATTCAATTATCTTTAAAGTAATAACTATTTAGGGAAAACATCTAAAATGCTGTAAACGTACATACTCACCAACCACTTTCTGCATATTATACACAATTAGTAAATTATATACACAATTCTATGCCTATCTGTGACTAAATTCTTCACCAAAAAACACTACCAAAAATGGATCATGAAGCTAAAATGTGAATCTACAGTACCTGTAAACTATCTTTCTCTTGACTACCCCAACTTTCCGGATACGGTTCCCATTAACCCTCTAAAGGACTCTCATTTCTAAATAACCCCTCAATTTCCAAAAGATCCTATCCCTATGATCCATGTACTCTTCTGTGAAGTTTTTTTTTTTTGGTGGCCATCTGCAAACTGTTGGGAAAAGAACTGTTTACCTATAACCAATTAAAGCTTAATAAAAATGAATCCTTCCTCTCTACTACCTCCAAGCCAGATAAATTATGTTTTTAAGTCTTAGGTGCAGTGTTGTGATCAGGCTTGAAGGCACAACTAGTTTTTGGCTAAAGTCAAGTACAATTATTTATTACAGATTTTAGGAGACAGTATTTCACATAGCTTACAGAAAGGAAGGGTAGGATCCCATGACCTAAGTTTATATAGGGGAAGGTGACTCAGAAAAATGGTTCAAGAATGAAATTCTGAAGACAATCAATAAGATTCTGATAAGGAAGAAAAGGAGAATCTGTCAAAAAAGACAAAAAGAACTGAATAGGGCTGTACTGTACTAAGGGTGCAGACCAGAGTCTAAAGACTCCAGTATAAATCCCAGCTTGGTCACTTGCTCTAATGATCCTGAATGAGTTGTTTAATGTTGCAGAGTTAGTTATTTCTTTTATAAAATGAAAGGTATGGACTAGGTGATCTCTGAGATCCCCTTCAACTATAAGATTCTGTGAAATCAAATGCTTCTTTTGAGCCAAAGGCAGATATTTGAATTGTGACCAAGTCCTACAATATGCTCAAATAGCTCTTAGATTCACCATAATCCAAGCTCCAATTCAATTTGAAATATTAAGGGCTTACTATGTTTAAGGCACTGTATTAGGGATATAAGATAATATATATTTCAAAGTGGCTAATCTAACCACATCAGTTATGAAAGAGAAAGACTGAGAACTGTGAATCTATGCAACATAATTCTTTCCATTTCAAAAATTTGCTTAAGATCAGATATTTCAAATATATAAAATATTTCATTAAGAAAGAGATTAATGAGGGGGCAGAGCCAAGATGGCAGGTGGAAAGCAGGGACTAGCGTGAGCTCCCTGCCAAGTCCCTCCAAAAACCTATAAAAAATGGCTTTGAACCAATTCTAGAACTGCAGAACCCATAGGGTAGCAGAGGGAAGCAGGGCTCTGGCCCAGGACAGCCTGGATGGTCTCTGGATAAGGTCTATCCCGCATGGAGCCGAGAGGAGCAGGGCCCAGCGTGGGCGGCATGGACCCTAGCACCCTGAATCAGTGAGCTGCAGCAGTTACCAGAATTCTCAACCCACAAACACCAAAGACAACAGAGTAGGTTGGTGGGAAAAGTTGCTGGAGACAGGGAGTTTGCAGTTCAGCCACCACCCCAGGGGGCAGCAGAGGTGGCAGCTACAGAACTACAGCTGCAGTTGCCTCTGGCCCCAGGCCCACCTGGTGGGAGGAATTAAGTGGCAGATCAGAGCAAGGGAGTGAAGAGCCTGCTGAAGATCTAAGTCCAGTCCTGGTTGGGGGTTCTTGGGCAAGGAGGAGTGCTGGTGAGGCAGAGCTGGCACATCCCCCCAAGCGTGGAACATAGAACTCTTTAGTCTACAAGCAGTCATACCCTGCTGAAAAACTCAAGGGTCAAGTAAGTTGTCTGGGAACATGGCCAGGCAGCAAAAACGCACCCAGATTCAGTCTCAGACTTTGGAATCCTTCTTTGGTGACAAAGAAGACCCAAACATACAGCCAGAAGAAGT
>JAQQSZ010012290.1:0-12048 GCA_028646595.1 Phalanger gymnotis | reverse complement strand
ATGGAGGTAATCAAAAACACTTTCAAAAAGGGACAGGGTCAAGGGAGAAAATTCAATAAAGGGGGATAGGTTAGGAAGAAGCTTATAGTTAGTCTTTCACAACATGAGTGTTGTGGAAGGGTTATGCATAATGATACGCATGTGGCCCATGTTGAATTGCTTGACTTCTTAGGGAGGGTGGGTGGGAAGGGAAGAGGGGAGAAAATTTGGAACTCACAGTTTTAAAAAATAGATGTTCAAAAACAAAAACAAAAAAGTTTTTGCATGCAACTAGAAAATAAGATACACAGGCAATGGGGCATAGAAATTTATCTTGGCCTACAAGAAAGAAAGGGAAAAGGGGATGAGAGGGCAGTGGGGTGACAGAAGGGAGGGCTGACTGGGTAACAGGACAACCAGAATATACACCATCTTGGAGTGGGAGGGAAGGGAGAAATGGGGAGAAAATTTGTAATTCAAACTCCTGCGAAAATCAACGCTGAAAACTAAATATATTAAATAATAAAAAAATTAAAATAAAATAAAACCAAATTAAGACTGAACAAGGAAACTTTTTTTTAAAAAAAGTCTCTTTTCCAGAGGAACAATGATAGGAATACTAAAGAATCTTTTATCTCATCTGTCTAAACACATGTTAAATAATCTTACCATATATTCAGGTTTCCATCAAAATCCCCAGTAGCTAGATATCTTTGCTGTAGAGATGCTGCACCAAATGTTCCACATTTAAAGGGCTTGGCTTTTTCAATCTTGATATGGGGGGAAAAACAATAAATTATTTACCTAAGCAGCTATTTGTAACCCACAATATTTAAGGAACTATTACAGAATTTAAATAAGATGCACAATATAAAATGCAATAAGAATATTTTCTGATAAAATGCTAATTATGTTTTCCTTCGGCCTTTTTTCTATAATTTAAAAATGTCACGTTACTGAAAAAATCAGAGTAGTATCTAATACATTTTTAAATTTGGGCATATATTCTCCTTTCCTCTTATCTTTTTAATAGGCATTTGCAGGCTGACAACTTGCTATTTCTACTGATTTGCAAATAGGGGAATTTCATCCATTAATATATTACATTCTTCCTTGAAATCTAAAATAGGAGTTAGAACATACTGAAGTTCTTATTTTTTCTAGAAGGCTAGAGAAACTAAACAAAAAAGTAAAATGTTTATGTGTTTCTGGTATTTTTCCCTGCAGAACACAACATGCCGGGAAAGATTCTCTAGAGATATTTATTTACTAGACATGCTATTCTTCCAGTTAACAAACTCTTTGGGGACTTTTTAAATTAAAAAACAAGCTCAACTAATATTCAGAATTTCATGGTACACCTGAGAAAACTCATGATACACCAGTATGTCGCAAGACATCCTTTGAGACTTTGTTTCCCCCAGTTGGACTTTTTCAACCCCTCTTTAGTTTACCTCAGCCACATGCAGTGAGGGTCACACCGTTTGATCGATCACAATGGGTTCTATCTCCACACTTCATAACTCTTAAATTTTTCTAGAAGACAATAAGGTCTCATCTTCCATCTTCCCCTGTGTCTTTCTAAAACTAATCTCAATTCTCGCTGCCACCTCCAGTCACTCTACCCCTTTCTGCTTTCCAGACCATTACAGTGATGCTCTGGTCTCACTTTCCTTACTTCGAAATCTTTATCCTATCTCTATAGTTTAAATTTTACAGTGTCTCTCCCCTTGAATCCCCTATTCCCTTGTTTTACTAAGGCTCATTGCTTTCCATCCCCATCCTAGATTAATCCCATAATCCATTACTACTTTAAATGGCTAATTGTCACTAGAAGAAGTCACACAACTTTGTCAACTAGATCCAGAATTAATTTAGGTAGTGTAATTTTCAATTGAGTCTTGACTGTTGAACCTTAATACTTTTACTGTTCTAGATGGACTTTACGGCATGACCACAGTCTTGGTTCTTCTCTCCAAGCTACCTATACCACCTCCTCCCTGGCTTCCTCTCAGTAAAGCGCTCTTAATGTTTTATTGAAAAAATTGAGGCAGTTTGAGCCAAGCTCCTTCATTTCCCTAACTCAACATTTCAAATCATAACACCATCCCCTAGTCTTTCCTTCTCTGCTCCAGTCTTAGACTTCTCCTTGCCAACACCAATCCCTCTACAGTATTTTTGTCTTGGATCTCATCCCCTTCCAGGAGCTTGTCCTTTACTTCTATTTTGTCCTTTCTCCCTAATTTCCAATCTCCCCTTGTGTATTAGCTTCTTCTCTAATACTTACAAACATATGAAGATCTCTCCCATTTTAAAAACAAACCAAAAAACCCTTTACTATGCTCTATCATTCCCTCAAGCTCTATTTCTCCCTTTCACATTCAAAATCCCAGAAAAATACTCTACACTCAATGCTTTGACTTCTTCATCTCACATGCACTTCTGAATCCCTTGACGTGTGTATTCTCATTCTGCTGCCTGAATGAAAATGCTCTCAGTAAGTTAATCGCTGATCTCTGTACTGCTCAAGTTGGTGGCCTTTTCTCACTTTACATCCTTCTCATTCTCTCTGCTGAACTTGACATTGTCCTTGCTGATTCCCAGCCTTGGATACTCCTACCTGTCTTTTCCTCCAACGGTGCTCTGTAATAGGCTTTCCTGTCAAAAATGATCCTTTTGTCTTCCCTACAGCATCATGATGTCATGACTCTGTGTGGCCATAACCTAGGGCTTTATCGTGGACTCTCTTCTTTCTCTACATTCTCCTTCTTGGTTACCTCATCAGTTCCCATGGGTTCAACTATGATCCCTATAAAGATGACTTCCAACCCTTACCTTTCTCCTCAGCTCCAGTCCTGAATGTCTGTCAAGACATCTCTAAGTGGATGTTCCATAGGCACCTAAAATTCATCATCTCCAAAACAGAACTATCCTTCCCTCTAAATTTAACTCTCAAATTCCCTCTTTTTGTCAAGAGCACAACCATTCTCCTAGTCATCCAGGTTCCCAACTTTGGCATCATCCTCAACTCCTCCCTCTTCCTCATTGTCTCCCACCCTGTCCAATCGGCTGCCAGGTCTGAAATTTACCTCTATATTATCTCAAATCCAGCACCTTCACTCACTGCTCTCATCCTAGCTTTTGGCATCTCTAACCTAGACTATTGCAATAACTCCCACCTAGTCTCCCCGCATCCAATTTCTCTCCACTCTAACCCATTTCCACACAGATGCTAAATTTCTATTGTTAAAGCAGTTCTGATCATGTTACTTCCCTTTTTAAAAAGTGTCAGTGGCTCCCATCTGCCTGTAGGATAAAGATGAAAATTCCTTTTTGGGGGGCATTTAGAATTCTTCACCATCTGGCTTCTCCTTTCCCCATTTAGTTGCACATCATTCTCTCTCATCAACTCTACATTCTAGCCAAATGATGCTACTTGCCATCCCCTGGACACTACGTTACCACCCATCTTTATGCCCGCATAACTGGGATGATCTGCATCCATATCCCCATCCCCGCCTCCTGTTCCTTTCAGGGATCAGGTCAAGTGCCACCTCCTACAAGAAGCCTTTTCCAATTGCTCCAGGTGTCAGAAAGTATTTTGTTTTGACTTCTCTGTGTATACGTTGTCTTCCCAATAGACTCTTTTTTCCTTGGTGGTAAGGAGTTTTGCTTTTTACCTTTGTATACCCAGGGCCTAACAGTGCTCGACACACAAGAGCTTAATAATGCTTGTTAAATTGAAATAGGATTGGAAACAATCTTAGTGATCATCTACTCTGCCCTGCTCATTTCATAGATGATGAACCTGGAGCTCAGACGGGCTAAATAATGCACTCAGAGTCACCTAGGTGGTACTGGCCAAACTAGCCCTACAATTCAAGTCAGCTGATTCTACTCCAGGTAGCTATTTTACCACATTTCTTCTATCCTTCTTGTCTTGACTTTTGTGACCCTGTTGCTCCTCCTCACGCTATTTTCCTAGTCTCTTTAACCTTTATTTGCTAGACTCCTCTTGCTCCCAACTCTTTCTCTCACATGTTATTAAACTTGGCTCTCTAGCTTAGTCTTAGATATCCTACCTGGAGGAACAAAGAAGAAGGAACTACAGGTCTCCATCTCTGAACAATTTTCCCAAGATATCAGGCCCTTTACCAACCATCCTTTCCACTAGTTACTTGTGAAGTCACATTCCTTCCTTGCATATAGTTAAAAATTCTTTAAATGACACCCAAATATATCCTATTTAAAGGATTACCACTGTTTATTTTCTTAGAGTTTTCTTATAACGAAATGACCCCACTTGTCCTCTATTCTAGGTACAAAAACAATTTATTTGTGGTTGTCTTATTTCTTATGAGCTCTTTATGAGCAAAGATCATATCCAATTTAATCAGTATTCCCAGTGCCTAGAAAAGTGTGCTGCATAGAGGGACTTAATCAATGTCTGAATATCTTTAATTGCATATGATCTCACTTTCTTCAGATCTATCACATCAACCTACCCCTTTTTAGATTTTCCTTCCCACTCCCCAACTTGATATTACATTTCCAATATATCTTGTCATTTGGTACTGTTGCTCATCTCTTGCTCCATGTTATACTCTTACTGAATTAGATTTCCAAAAGGTAATTTGTGTGGCACTTTTAGTATAGTGGGAGAGATTCTACAGATATTATTGTGTCACACTTGGTTTATCAATTTTCAAATAATAATAATAACATAGAAAAATCTATTTAACTTTAAAACTACAGTGAATATTATTTTCTCTGATGATTCAGAGAGACCTTTCAGATCTTACAGGGGTTCTTAAGCTTTACTGTGTCAAGGGCATCTTTAGCATGCTCCTGATGATAGAGCCCATACTTTACCTCAAAATAATGTTTCTATATGTGTATAAGAAAATACATAGGATTACAAAGGAAATTAATGATATTGAAAGTCATCAAAATATTAAAAAAACAAGTTCACAGACCCCAAATTAAGAACTCCTATTATAAGATCTGAAGGCAATCATTATGGCTATAGGAACCCTACAGTTTTGAATTTTGAACTAACAGAAGTTTTAGTTTTAGACAGGACTAAAATAAAGCATTAACTTTCATTAAACAAAATTAGTTTTCTATATGGGTGCAAAAGACCACAGATGAGACTGAATATAGAAATATTAAAAATGTTACGAAAGTTTTCCTTCTCCACATTGGACAGATGGTCTGGAAGCAGAAACTGGATCAATGGGTTCACTGACAAACTTACTATTAGAAGTAATGTTTCAGAAAGAAGATATACAAAACATTTGTCAAAATTAACTTCTTATCTATGAACCAAAATTACTGATAGTGCAGGTAACATTTCAATTACTGAATACCAACAAAGAGTTGACCGTATTCTAATTTTAGAGGCAATTAGGTGGTATAGGGGTTGGGGTGCTGGATTTGAAGTTCAGAAGGCCTGAGTTGATATCCTGCCTCAGACACTAGGCTGTGTGATCCTGGACAAGACATGTAACCTTTCTAAGTCTCAGTTTCTTCATCTGTGAAGTGGAGAAAATAATAGCACCTACTTTACAAGGTTGTTTTGGAGATCGAATGAAATAATATTTGTAAAGTGCCTTATAAACATTAAGGTGCTATGAAAATACTAGCCATTATTATTATTCATGCACAAAGAAATTGAGAATATAGTTGGGGAATCAATGAATGGCTCCGTGTATACCATTATGTATCCAATTTGTAGACAATTACAACTGAAGTGGAAGCCCCAAATCCAGGTGCAGTAGATAGAAGATTTGATTTAAAGTTATGAAAATCTGGGTTTGAATCCCTGCTCAGACACTTACCAAATATGCAGCCCTGAGCAAGTTACTTATTGTCTTTAATAAGTGACTCTGTTTCCTCTGCTGGAAAATGGGGACAATAATAGCACCTTCCTAGTAATGCAGTTGTGAAGGCTGGTCTATGTGAGACTATGTAAAATGCTTTACAAACCTTAAAGTGTCAGCTATCATTTGGTTGGTAAGTAAAAAATAAAGACCTGGTATATTTACTTTTATTTACCACATGTGAAAAATGAATATACATCATTTAACCTTCATATGTTCTATAGAAAATAATCGAGTCATACTTCACCTAGCCAATTGTTGTTTGCTATTATAAAAAATGAACCTCATTACAAGAATCCATAAAGACCCCTTGTTGGCTATTTCTACTCTGTCTACAGGTGGGCCTAATCTAGCCTGTCAGAACTCCTGTATCTCCACATCCTGATACTACTTAAGTCTTAGTCAAATAAATTCAAAACTTAATCTAGCTGCAAGAGGCTATAAAAGACAACCTTATGTGTAAGGTATGTTTCCTAAGTAGTTACAACCTTCTTCCTACTAGAAGGAAGCTTGAGAATAATGAATGCAGAGTTCACAGGAGGTAGAGAAATGTGTTTTAGAATTTCAAATTCAAGAAATGTTTATTAAGCACATGCTAAGTGAAAGGCACTGTTTTAATTTGTGGTAGTAATAAGAGGATTTTATTCCAACATTCAAGTGGCCAGAATGAATAAGTGGGAGAGGATAGTAAGGTGAAGAATATTGCATCTGATTCTGCTAGTTAATTGCTTTTTTTCTAGGTGTATTAATTCTTCTGGTCCATTGGGCAAAGATCACCTCTTCAACTATATGAATTAGACTAAAAACATAGTTTCTCCAAAAAGTAATTCAGATCCTTTCACCTGGCTAGAAGAAGGCCATTCTAGTAGCAAAGGAACTCTTAGCAAATGGTAGCAATCTTTCTTCCCAGTGCATGAAAAAAAAAAAAAAGAAACAAGGAAATATTACAGGCTTTAGACAGTAAACAGGGGCTTAGAATTGACTTCTACAGCTTTCTGAGTCCTGATATGTGGAAACATGGTTCCAGTCACACAGAGGAAGGGTTGTGTGACAAACAGATTGTTGGATCAAAGGACAGTTTCCATGAAAGACACACATATGCAGGCTTTAGCTTCAGGTTGTCATCACAATACTTAACCAAGCACTCATCAAGAAGAACCTATCAGATGCACAAAATATGGCCTCTAAAAGTTAACAATCTAAGTAGTAAGATAATGGCAACATACACGATGATGGCCTAGTATCTCCAGGATCAAACACAAAATTGTTTGGTTTTGAAAGCCCTTCATAACTGGCCCTCTTCTACCTTTTTCAGTCTTCCTACACTTTATTCTTATCCAAGTATTCTTTAATCCTGAGATCCTGTCCTCCTGTCTGTTTCTTGCCTAAGACATTCCATCTGATTTGGGGCATTTTCATAAAGGTGGCTGGGTGTTGCAGTGGGTAGAACACTGGGCCTGGACTTAGGAAGACCCCAAGTTCTAATTTGGCTTCAGACGGTTACTAGCTATGTGATCCTGGGCATGTCACTTCACCACAGTTTCCTCATCTATAAAATGGAGATAACAGTACCTACCTCACAGACTGTTGTGAGGATCAAATAAGCTACTATTTGTAAAGCAATAAGCATAATGTCTGGCACCAAGTAGGCACTATAAAAATGCTTATTCTCTTCCCCTTCTATTATGGCTCGATCATTCTTCCTTCTAGACTCTGCCTCTTAGTTTCCCTCAAGTTTCAGACAAAAATTCCACCTCCTACGGCAAGATGCCTTTCCCAATCCTCCTTAACACCAGTGCCTTCCCTTTGATACTATCTCCAATTTATCCTGCATATATTTTGTCCATACTTAGTTGTATTCAACGTTGTCTTCTCCATTAGACCGTGACCTCCTTGAGGGCAAATGTTTTTGCCTTTCTTGGCATCCCCAGTGCTTAGCACACTGCCTGGCACATGGTAATAAATGTTGATGGACTTGATATTATTCATCAGATTATTCATCATTTGTTTGAGATTTGGCAATTTTAGGTAACTATGGGCAGTCTTGTTCTCAGTAGTTGAAAGTAGAGTTGGAAAATAACTCGTGTAGTGAATATAAAGACGTTCATTCATGTACAGTATACTAGAAGACGAAGAAGACAAGAAAGAGTGGAATAAATGAGCGAAGAATCTGAAGAAAAAGCCAGGGATGAATCTACACACATCTGAATCTAAACTGTGGAACACACATGAGTCCTTTGAAACTGAAGCACAGAGGCAGGAAGCGCAGTATCTAGCAGTACTTAAGCCAGCTTGATCTCCTCTTGGCCCATGGAATGCCCTGCTGCCATGATAACAAGATGTTTATACTGTGAAATCCCTTTCAACCTCAATGGAGGCAGAGCCATCCTCTACTGTTCTGATTCCCAATTCATTAACTTACACGTTAAACAATTTAGCGTCTTACTATTTACAAAGTTGAAGCTCCTTGGGCATAGGGATTGTCTTGTTCCTTGTACTTATGAACCCAGCACATGGTCAATCATACAAAGGTGCTTAAAAAGTGCTTGTTGACTGAATGAAGAAAAAAAAGCCACGCTAGGTTCTGTAAGGAACACAATGAAATATAACACATGGTCCTTTTCCTGTAGGGTCTTTACATCTATTCAGGTAGGCAAGGCAGGCACACAAAAATATACAGGATATATAAATATATATATATATGTATATATATCTCTATATATATACACACACATGGTACTATACTAATAAATAGAGTATCAATGGTATAGACAGTAACTTCTCTAGGAATCAAGGGTCACTGCAATGAGCAGGCAATATCAGGAAAGGCTTCATGGAAGAGACAGGACCCTTGAAAGATGGAGAAGATTTTAGGGGATGAAAGGCAGGGAAAGATATTCCAGGCAGGGGGAACGCACAGTAAGCACTAATGGATGTTAGCTCTTATTAGAAAGACAGATTAGAGAGGGCCTTGATTGTTAGACTACAGAATTTAGATGTTATCCTGTGACTGAATGTTTGGTTTGGTTTCATTTCCTTCACTTGAGAATGTGAACCCAACACTTCACCCTGCTGGCACTTCTTTTCATTTGTGGAATCTCTACCCATCCTTTAAAGCCAACCTTAAAGGCCACTGCCTCCCTGAACCTTGCATCAAGTTCCCACCTTAGATCCAAATATAATACTTTCCATGTGTAACTCTAAAGCCTTTCTAGTCTTCTTAGATTTTACTCCCCTTCACAAACTCTGTATATTCCTACAGCTACAATGGCCTATTTCTCCAACATGACACACCATTTCCTCTTGCTGTGTCCCATGCCTGGAAGGCTCTGCTCCTTTACCTCACTCTCTCAGTTTCCTGGCTCCTTTCAAGAGTCTGATCAAACTTTACCTTTGGCAAGAGGCCTTTCCCAATCCCCCAAGTGATGCTATCATCATCAGTAGCAGCAGCAGCATCTATTTAGCACCTACTACATGTCAGGTTCTGTGCTAAGCACTTTGCAAATATCTCATTTGAACTTCACAACAACCCTGGAATATAGGTGCTATTTTTATCCCTTCACCCTGTTTGCCTCAGTTTTCTCATATGTAAAATGAATTGGAAAAGGAAATGGCAAACCACTCTAATATTTTTGCCAAGAAAACCCCAAATAGGACCTTGAAGAGTTAGGCACAAGTGAAAAGACTGAGGAACCAGCAGAGGTTCCCAGCAGGGTGTCAGAAGCTGAGATAACAAGTAATCTACTGATGCTCAAACCCAAACCCAAGACAAGAACTTGCAGAGCTCAGAACAGGGGTGGGGGTGGGGGGCAAAAGTTACTCTCTGCTATAGATGGGATAACTTTGGGAGAACTGAAAAGCTTGAAGGGTCCCCCAGCCTGAGATGTCCCTGAGAGCTTAGAATAACACAACACTCAATATCTCAAGAAAACAGTGGCAAGACCAGTCCAGACTGTCCTTACCAAAGTGCAAAGAGACTGGTCTTAATATTGAGCTTAAAGTTGGCTGGAAGAATGAGCAAACAAACAAACAAAAAAAAAGAATTCCATCATAAAAAGCTAATATAATGACAGGAATGTTTAATAAATTAATGCAAAAGAAGAAAATGATTCCATACCATTCACAAAAAAAGCTTCAAATAAAAACACACCTAGGGCATGAATTCAATTAGAATTCTTGGAAGAGATGATTCAGTTTAAAAATGATTAAAAATGCATCTTTAAAATGAAATAAAATACAAGAGGAAAAAAACCTGGAAAAGAAATGAGAGCTAACGAAGAAAGAATTAGAAATGGGGAATTAACAGCTTGGCATAAGAGGCACAAAATTTTGCCCAAGCAACAAACTCCTTTAAAATTACAATGGGGAAAATAGAAGCCAATGACTCTGTGAGATAACAAGAAATTTAAAAACAAAGGCAAAAGATGAGAGGGAAAAGGAGGAGAAGGAGGAGGAGATGATGATGAAACATATCTCATAGCAAAACAAAAAGAGGAAAAAAAATTTCAGAATCATTGGACTACCTGAACGCCATAACCAAAAAAAAGAGCCTAGGTGTCATGTTTCAAGAAATTTTAAAACTGCACAGATCTCTTTCAATCAAAGCGCATAGTGGAAAAAGAAAAAAATCTACCAATCACCTCCTGAAAAGAAACCCCAAAATGAAAACTCCAAGAAACATTATAGTCAAACTCTAGAGCTTCCAGATTAAAAATACTGAAAGCAACAAGAAAGAAAGAATTCAAGTATAGACAGAATTCATTTTAAGTAACTTTGCATTGCAAATTCGACTCCCCAGGAGTGGGTGGCAGGACACTTCACCAGCCCAGGCTGACATATGAAACCACAAAAGGGGAGAGAGAAGATCTGTGGAATAGTTCACTTACATTAAGCAAGAAGTGGCTGTACTGAGGAGCCAGTCAGGATCACACACAATTAGCTGCCACTACTATCAAGACTGTGGTTGTTTGACCTTCTTTCTGGAGGAGGACCAAAGTCATCAGGAGGGTGATGTCTTGATTTGCAAATGAATTGGATTTAAGCCAGGGAGAGTAGTGCAAAGTCATCAGCCTCACCCTTTCTTGCAGTCATCAGAGTCCAGTGGTAAGACATAGCTCAGGACAACTGGTGATGGCCCTGGATGCTGTGGGAGACCTTGGCCTTTTAAAGCAAAGGTCATTCCCAAGTTTCAGTTTGTCCGAGGCAACACCCTCTCAGTAATACAAGGCTAGGTAAGAACTGAGGCAAAAAATGGCCTGGTTTGCCTTCAGAAAAGAATCATTCTGGGAGAGGAAGACCCTCAGTGTTTCTATGTAGAAGGCCTGGATTAATATTCTAGAAGGCAAAGGATTTAATAGCCTTACAGCCAAGAATTACTTAGACAACAAAAGTCAATAAATATAATAAACACAGGGGGAAAATGTACCTTTAATGAAACAGGACATCCAAGCATTCCTGATAAAAAGATCAGAGTTGAACAGAAACACTAAAATCAAGCACAGGACTTAAGAGAAAGATAAAAAAAAGTAAAGAGGAACAAATAATCATCAGAGACTAAACAAGGATAAACAACTTAAATTCTAACATGGGAAGAAGATACCTGTGTCCCCTCCAAACCCTATCATCTTCAGGTGTCTTAGAGGAAGTATAATTAGAGAGAAGGCCTGGGAATAGTTATGTCTTGATGATTTTAAAAGAAGAATGAACAAGAAGGGAAGACTACACTGGGGGGAGAGGGTGCAATGGTTTACATTAGGGAAAACTATCTCACATAATCAGCAAGTAGACATCAAAAGAAGGGGTGGGGAGAGCAAACTGTTGACACTTGAATCTCACTTTCATCTTAACTGGTCAGAGGAGGGAAGAATATAAACAGCTGTATATAGAAAAACAATTCACTCAACAAGGAAACAGGAAGGAAAGGTGAGAAAGGGACATTAGAAGGAGGGTAGGTCAAAGGAGGGATTAGGTCTAAGCAAAACAAATTCTAACTAAGATGTTCAAAATTATTTATAACTCTTTTTGAGATGGCAAAGAATGGGAATCTGATGCCCATCAACTGAGAAATGACTGAAGAAACTATGATATCTAAATGTGATACAATACAAACACTGTGCTGTAAGAAAAGATGAAAGGGATGGTTTCGGAGAAACCTGGGAAGACTTGTATGAACTGATGCCAAGTGATG
>JAQQSZ010012289.1:0-12048 GCA_028646595.1 Phalanger gymnotis | reverse complement strand
ACATTACTCATTGGTTAATGGTTAAAAAGGAAGAAGGAAAAGAAAGGAATGAGAAAGGCTAATAGTATAAAAAGGAAAGAGAACAGGCTCTATTAAGGTAGAAGAAGGGGTCAAGGGAGAACTGGGTCACTGAGGGCATATGTATCTTGTCAGGAGGAAAAGTTCTGGTTTTCATTGACTAGTTTCTTGAAGAATAAGGAGCACGGAATATATGGAAATTCAAACTGTATTGTTTTTGTTATTTTGGAAAAAAAGAATCCAGATTTACTGGAATTGCATTTAACTATCTTAGGATCTTAGACCTAAACTGCCCTTTACAGATGTAATTTATTACAACCCCCTCATTTGACAGATAAGGAAATTGAAGCTCATAGAAGAATTATGAGATGTGCTCAACTTGCAATGCTGGTAAGTGATAGAATTTGACATAGAACAAAGGTCCCATGATGCCTTCTTCAGTGTTCTTTTCACGTACCAAATATAATCTTTCATCCTATATCTAGATCTGTAGAATGTCAGTGGTATTCCTCTAAATCAAAGAAAATGTCAACAAAAATATGACTGTAAATTAGTTATGACACTTTCAGCATACCTTCTATCATGACTGTGCTTATATGTGGTGATTTCTGGTAGTCCCCATATTTGGAAAAGAAAACTGCCTTTAAAACCAATACATACGGGGGGTGGGGGTAGGGGGAAGAGTACAGGGGAGGTAGTAGGGGAATTCTAGTCAGTCAACTAAGATATACCTACCCATTTTTCAAAACAATGGGCAGAGTGCCAGAAACCTGATCATGAATTAACTACAGCTATTTAAGGCCAAATCTTGTTTACACTCTAAAGCTCAGCTTTTGCAGCTGTTGGCATATATTCTGCATCATCGACTTCACCTGCTCTTCCTTTGACATCAGTACATACATCTGAGCACAGAATGCTACCTCAAGTCTAACTTTTCACTTACAGTCCTTGTCCTTTCTTCCATCAAAATGCTTTACGGTCAAATATTTGAGTAGAACACTCGTTTGTTAAAAAAGAACAATAAAAAATATAGGAATTAAGTAGCAGTAGGATGCTAAATGTTTCCTAACTACCTTAAATGTAAATACTTTCCAAACCCTCCACAAATGTCATAGCCCATGTTAAATATTATGACTATGTATTATATTTAATTACATATAATATTCATCATTGAAAGCTAAACACTAATAGGCCTGTGACTAATGTAAAGGAACTTTTTTTGCTGGTGCCTGAAATTTTATATTTTATTTCATATTAATAATTCATTCTTATGGAAATGAAATATTAAGTTGACAATTAAATGCATTTGACAGATGCATATCGAAAATTACTCTCAAGCTTTAAATTATGAATTTTACATCTGCGTTGATAACAAATAAAAAAAACATCTCTTTGCTACTGGCTGCTAAATGATCTCTATTAACTTGATGGTAAATGTCCTATCATGCTGTGTTTGCACAAAACACTGCATGTATTACGGATCAGGTGTAGGAGAAATACTGTTTAATTGGCTGTTACTTATATTAACATGGATATGAAGAAAACATCATTAGCTCAGAAGATAACCTACAAATTAGCTTGGTCCTTTTTGTTACAGGATTTTGCATATATCAAAAATGATATCTTAACTTTCTATAGTAGCCAGGAATTTTATCATCAAATTAAAAAGAAAAACAAAACTGCTGAGTCTCCTAAAGCCACCTTACAAACCTCGGCCATGTTCCAGATTATCTGTGGTCAAGGAGTTTAGAGACTTTCTGTAATCAATATTTTTAATGTCTGTACATGTTTATCAAATTAATCTCTATCACCTATTTGCTGTATAGGGAGAATCAAGTTGTTTATTAGACTAAGACATTGAATGGAGGGAACATTAAATGACACAGCCCAAAGATACTCTGTTAGTGATAGGCAAAGAATCAAAGCCTGTGCATAGAATCATATTCTTCCTCTTAAATTAAATTAAAAAAAATGAATCTGTATTTTAGCACAGTGAATTGAATTGTTATGTGAATTTGCTCTGTAGAGCAAATTGTGTCCCTCAACGTGTAACCATCTATTGAAAAAAAGAAGCCTGGTTATGTTTGTTTGATTTTTGAGAGTTTACAAGGGATAGTGAAAAGAGTCCTGATTTTGCCACCAGAGGTCTCAGCTTAAATGCTAGCTCTGCCACTCACTAGCTGTGTGAATTTAGGAGAGTACCTTAAATTCTCTGGGTGTCAGCTCCTTCATGTATAAAATAAAGGAGTTAGATTAGATGACATACAAGGGAACTTCTGACTCTAAACCTACAAATTCTCCTGACTTTTTCTCAGATACTTTATAATGTGATCAACGTTTATGAGTTTTCCTCAAAAGAAGTTCTATTGAATCATTGTTCAAGTTTATGTTCTCATTGACTTCTTTCCCTTGCCTCCCATGCGGGGCCTCCCATGCTCCACACGCCTCCCAGAATGTGCTGGAGCCAACTCATACTACCTCTGAGAGAAAAATGTTAAATTTTCAATGTTAGTGTTTACATTTCAGAAATCGGCTACAAATTAGGGCTTGATTTAGTTATTGCTTTATTGATTGTCTAGGTTTAAAGCAATGGAAAAAATGTCTATAATGCAAAGTAAACTTACAATTTGTTGGATGTACTTTTTTTGGTTGTTAAACATTTATCATCACACCACACATGCAATCTATTATGATATAAAAAAGTTAGTTTATAAGGTTCATGGATTAAACATTCCCTCCACCCCCAGCAGTGATCAAGAGCTCTACTGCATATTACAAAATTAGTATGAATCAAATAATTCCCAATTTATATTAGAAATTAACTCTGTTCTCCATATAATAAAAATGACAATTTTCCAAAGACAACTTACAGATTTTTTCCCATCCTCTCAGTTTTATTTGGTTTATATCTTTGTTTTTTAAACATCTTTGTTTAAAGTTTTGAGTTTCAAAGTAAACATTCAGATATGTTATACATATGCAATTATGTATAACATTTCCATATCAGTCATTTTGTACAAGAAGACTCAAATAAAAGAAAAAAACCAAAAGAATGAAAAATAGCATGCTTCAGTCTGTATTCAATCAGTATCAGTTCTTTCTCTGAAGCAGATAGTACATTTCATCATTATTCCTTTGAGATTGTCTTGGATCATTGTATTGCTGAGAATAGCTATTGTTCATCACTGAACAATATTGCTGTTACTGTGTACAATGTTCTTCTGGTTCTGTTCACTTCACTATGCTTTAGTTCATGTGAGTCTTTCCAGGTTTTTCTCAAATCATCCTGCTTGTCATTCTTAGAGCACAGTAATATTCCGTTACAATCATATACCACAGCTTGTTGAGCCATTCCCCAACTGATAGGCATCTCTTTGATTTCCAATTCTTATCCACCACAAAAAGAGCTGTTATAATTTTTTTTTGTAAAAAATAGGTCCTTTTCCTTTTTTATTTTTTGGATGAATTTGGGGTATAGACCTACCAGTAGTATTGCTGTATCAAAGGATATGCATAGTTTTATAGTCCTTTGGGCATAGTTCCAAATTGTCCTCCAGAATGAAGTTCACAGTTCCACCAACAGTGTATTAGTGTCCCAGTTTTCTCACATCCCCTCCAACAGCCAATATTTTCCTTTTCTGTCACATTAGCCAATCTCATAAGTGTGAGGTGGTACCCCAGAGTATTTTTTAAAATTTGACTTTCTCTAATCAATAGCAATTTAGAGCATTTTTTCATATAACTATAAATAGCTTTGATTTCTTTGTCTGAAAACTTCCTGTTCATATCCTTTTATCCTGTTCATATCCATTTATCAATTGGGGAATGATTTGTATTTTTATAAATTTGACTCAATTCTCTATATATTTGAGAAATGAGGCCTTTATCACAGATACTTGTTACAAAATATTTTCCCAGTTTTCTGCTGTCCTTATAATTTTGGTTTACATTTGGTAATGCTCTCTATATCTTATTTGGTCCTAAATTCTTCCCTTATCCATAAATCTGACAGATAAACTATTCAATGTTCACTTACTGAGAAAAAGGTATATTCTTCATATTCCTTTCTCTTCCTATTCAATTTTCTCCACAAATCTATCCTGTCTAACTTTTCCAGAATTTATTTACTTCCTTAACTTCTTTTCTCTTTATTTTTGGTTATATTCATCTAGTTCTGAGAGGGGAAAGTTGAGGACCCCACTAGTATAGTTTTATTATCTATTTCTTCCTGTAACTCATTCAACTTCTGAAAAATTAAGATGCTATACCATCTGGTGCATACATATTTAGTATTGAAATTACTTCATTATCTATGGTACCTTTCAGCAAAATATAGTTTCCTTCCTCATCTCTTTTAATTAGATCTATTCTCGCTTTTGCTTTGTCTAAGATCAGGATTGCTATCTCTGCTTTCTTTGCTTTAACTGAAGTGTAATAAATTCTGCTGCAGTCTCTTATCTTTACCCTGTGTATATCTCTCTGCTTCAAGTGTGTTTCTTGTAAGCAATGTATTGTAGGACTCTGGTTTTTAATCCATTCTGCTATCCACTTCTGTTTAATTGGTGAGTTCATCCCATTCACATTTATAGTTTTGATAACTGTGTATTACCCTCCATGCTAATTTTCCTTTGTTTATCCCCTGCTCTTTCTTACCCTCTACCTTCTCCTTCCTCACAAGTGTTTTACTTCGGATCATGGCCTTCCCCAATATACACTCCCTTTTATCAGTCCCCCCCTTCTATTATCCTTGTTCCTTTTTTACTTCTTTGTAGAGTAAGGTAAATTTCTATACCCAACTGAATGTGTACGCTCTTCCTTCTTTGAGCCAATTTTGATGAGAGTAAGGTTTACTTTTCTATCCATCTATCCATTTCTATCCCATCTTTGCTTCTATTATAATAGATCATTTCATGCCTCTTTTGTGTGAGATAATTTACCCCATTCAATCCCCCTTTCTTCTTCCAGTGCAATTTTCTTTCTCATCCCTTTATTATTTTTTTTTTGGTGGAAGGTATTATCCCATCATAGTCACCTTATATCCATAACCTCTGTCTACATATACTCCTAATTGCTCTTATAGTAATAAAATTGTTAAGAGTTACAAATATTATCTTCCAATGTAGAAATATAAAGAGTTTAACCTTATTGAATTTCTTATATTTTCTCTTTCTTGTTTCTTTTTTACCTTTTTATGCTTCCCTTGAGTTTTATATTTGGAGGTCAAATTTTTATTCACCTCTGGTCTTTTAATTAGGCATACTCGAGATTCCTCTACTTCATTAAATATCCATTTTCCCCTGAAGAAGTAATTCTTGGTTGTAATCCTTACCCTTCTGGCTTCTGATATATCATACTCCAAGCCCTTGGGTTCTTTAATGTGAAAGCTTCCAAATCCTGTGTAATTCTGACTGTAGCTCCACAATATTTTAATTGTTTCTTGTTGGCTACCTGCATTACTTTCTCCTTGATTCATGAGCCCTGGAATTTGGCTATGATATTCCTGGGAGTTTTCATTTAGGGATCTCTTTCAGGTGGTAATTGGTGGATTCTTTCAATTTCCATTTTGCCCTCTGGTTCTAATATATCAAGGCAGTGTTTTTGATAATTTCTTAAGTTTTTAAGTTTATTTAAATATAAAATAAGAAAAATGAAATAAAACATTGCCATATACACAGCAGAGCATAAGGGAGGATTCAATATAAAACAATAAATTTCCATTTCAAGGAAATCTATATAACAAATACTACATAGTGTTTTCAAGGCTGTCTACATATTTTGCGGGTTTTTTTGGGTTTTCTTTTGTTCTCCACTGTGTACTTTATTTTTATTTTCCCCTACCCCTGTACCAGTAAGGCAATAAACACAACATCAATGATAATCATGAACATGCCTATGTAGTTCTGTATCACAAAGTATGAGAGACTTTCCATAAAGAAGGTAAAAGAAGTATGACATTTATTCAGACACCAGAAAACCATATCCCATAACCAAATGTTAAGCTCCCACAGCCAGTCAGCCCACTTTATCATAACAACAAGGAACTTAAAATACCATGTAACAGCCTGGAGCCTGGCCATCCCCAAACTGCTCCAACTCCCTGCTGGGGTCTTCCCCAAAACAAACTCACAGTACAGCTAAGTCAGCCTGTTCAGTTCAATCACACAAGAGTGGCCATTAGCAGCCATTAGTAGCCACAATATCTCTCTCTCTCAGCTTTCCTGTTGGGAAGCTCCTCCCACCACATGTAACTTGGGCTTCCTGTGAAGTAAGCAGGTCACATAGCCTATTAATGGGTGGGAAAGATCTTCAAATCTAAATTGCTATTACAACCCTCTGCCCCCCCTCCCCCCGCCAAGGCTACAATTAAGGGAAGATACAGATATAGATACACACATACATATACATATATGTAGGTATCTATAAACATACACATATATACTCATACACACATGTA
Source organism: Phalanger gymnotis (assembly GCA_028646595.1). Taxonomy (NCBI): domain Eukaryota; kingdom Metazoa; phylum Chordata; class Mammalia; order Diprotodontia; family Phalangeridae; genus Phalanger; species Phalanger gymnotis. The sequence continues at coordinate 5,576 of JAQQSZ010012289.1, read as the reverse complement.
AGACCATATTATGCTTATTTCCACTCATGATCAGTTTCTCTGAAGGTGGACAGCATCTTCCTTCACAAGTCCAAGTCTTTCCATGCTTTTCTAAATCAAACAACTCATCATTTCCCACCCTACAGAAATATTCTGACCCAATCACATTCTATCTAAGAGATTAAGAAAGTTTTTTCCTCCCAATTTTCTGCATTCCTTCTATTCTTAGCTACATAGGTTTTATTTATACAAGAACATTTTTTATTGAAATGATCAAAATAATCCAATTTTCACTTCAGCAAAGCTCTCACCTTATAATGCGGTTTAAGGTCTGATACTACTGAATCTACTTCCTTTACATCTTTTTCCCTCCTGGTTTCTTTGAAGTTCCTGATCTTTTGTTCTTGAAGTTTATTATTGCTTTTCTAACTCAGTAAGTGAATTTTTTAGTAATTTGATTGAGACGGCATTGCACAAATAGATTAGTTAGGTAAAATTATCATTTGGTTTTTATTCTTTGATAATTACTTGAAAGATGATGTCCAGACCTTTTTTTTTTAATCATTGCTTTCAGGTAGCCTAATAATTATTATCTCTCCTGGATCTATTTTCTAGGTAATTGTTTTTCTAGTTAGAAATTTCACATTTTTTTCTTTTTAAATTTCATTCTATCATATCTCAATGTCTTACAGAGTTATTGGCTTTCACTTGCTCTTTTCTAATTTCTAAATAATTATTTTCTTCAGTGAGTTTTTGTACTTCCTTTTCCACTTGGCCAATTTTATTTTTTAGGGAGATTTTTTTTTCCTCAGTAAATATTTGTATATCTTTTCCCAATGCTATTGACTCTTTTTTTCATGATTCTCTTGCATTCTTCACATTTCTTTTCCCAACTTTTCTTCTACTTCTCTGATTTGCTTTTTAAAATCCTTTTTAAGCTCTTCTGGGAATTATTTTTCAGCCTGAGACTAAATTATCTTTTTTTTTTGACTTTCAACATTGCATTTTCATTCATTTGACTTCATGTTAGACACAGGGATGATTTGTGAACTTGAGTAAAAAGCCCTTTTGCTAAATTAGAGTCTAACATACTAATTAATCATTTTCCACCAAAGAGTTCTTTATTTCTTACCCTATGAACACATTCATTTAGCAGAATTTTTATTAATTATTATTTTTTACTTTACAACACTCAGTTCCACAAGTTTTTGAGTTACAAATTTTCTCCCCCTCCCTATCTTCCCCCTTCCTCCCCTAAGATGGCATGTAATCTGATATAGGTTCTACATATACTTCACATTAAACTTGCTTTCCCAAAATTCAAGTTGTAAAGAAGAATTATAACCAATGAAATGAACCACGAGAAACATAAAACAAAGCCAAAAATTAAATTAAAAAAAAGAGAGAGAGCAAATAGTTTGCTTCAATCTTCATTTAGATTCCATAATTCTTTCTCTGGATGTGGATAGCCTTTTCCATCATGAAACTGTCTTAGAACCTTGCATTGTTGAGAAGAGACAAGTTTATCAAAGTTAGTCATCACAGAAGCAATGTTTCTGTGGTTGTGTACAATGTTCTACTGGTTCTGCTCCCTTCACTCATCGTCAGATCATATGAGACTCTCCAGGTTCTTAAAAAGTCCATCTGCTCCTCATTTCTGATAGCACAATAGTATTCCATTACATTCATATACCACATTTGTTTACCCATTCCCCAATTGATGGGCATCCTCTTGATTTCCAGTTCTTTGCCACCACAAAAAGAACTGCTATAAATATTTTTGTACATATGGGTCCTTTTCTCTCTTGTGTGATCTCTTTGGGATACAACCCTAGAAGTGGTATTGCTGTGTCAAAGGGTATGCACATTTTTATAGCCCTTTGGGCATAGTTCCAAATTACTCCCCAGAATGGTTGGATCAATTCGCAGCTCCACCAACAATGCAGTAGTGTTCCACAAATTACATTTTTCTTGAGGTTTCACATGTAGCTATTTTGACATTATTGTCCTCTTCTAAGTTTATGCCTCAATTCCCCCTGTCACCATAGTAACTTTCTATAGTCAAGTTCTTTTTGTGTTTGTTCATTTTTTTTCTGGTTTTTGTTACTTAATGTTTTTATATAAGAGTTGGGCTCTGTTCTGGTACTGTCCCATGCTTTTTGTGCTGGAACTCTGGGTCTTCCTGCAGGCTTTCACTAGACTTCAGAGCTTAGCTGTTTGCTTTCTCTGGAGAGTAGGCTTCCCTTCTGGCTTATCTTGGGAGAAGGGGCCTCCCTCTTGGCCTTCACTGGGTGTGAGATTTAGCTACTGGCCTGTCCCAGCTGTGGGGCCTTTCTGCTGGCTTGCTATTGTAACAGTCTTTCTGGTGGCTAGCCATGGAGGAAGGATCTTGTTGCTGGTCAGCCCCAAGGGTGGGACCGCGCTGCTGGATTGCTATGGAAACAAAGTGTCTCTGCAGGCAGGCACCAGCAATGGGGTCTTGCTGTTGGCCAACCCTGAGGTGGGGCCTCACAATTGGTAAGACATGGGATCAAGACCTTTCTGGTAGCTTGTGCTTGGGGATGGGGTCACTAGGGTGGGGCCTTGCTATGCTGCACAGACTACTCACTTGCCTAGGGGGGTGCTGGTATTCAGGAGGGTGGGGTCTCAATGGGATATTGGCTCAGGCTTGGAACCTTTACTTTAGGCTCCCTGCTTTGAGGTTGCTCTTGGGCTTCCCCCGCTAGTGAGACAGAACTGTTCCTGCTGAGCTGGTAAGCTGCTTCTCCATAGTTAGGTTAATTTTGAGACAGTTTTCTAGTTGTTTGGAGGGAAATCTGGGAAGGCACCAGAGGTTTCCTTCCTTACTCTGCCATCTTGACACCAGAAGTCTCACTTTAAAGTTTTAATATATCAGTGAAATTTTCAAAGGGATACTTTATACAACTTGATAAAAAATAAAAAATAAAGAAAATCCATTTGGAGGAACAGTACATTTAGAATAGAAGTGTGAAATCCATGGGCCAGATGCTGTCCACAGTGCTCCCCAGTATAGCCTGAACAAATTTAAAATCTAATTAAGAAATATTTAGTAAATAAATTAAAATGCAATAAAGCATGGACTATATTACACTTTAAAACTAAGTCATTATGTAGCTTGCAGGAATCCAATTTAGTGATCCTTATTTCTATTTGACTTTTACACCATTGATTTAGAATAGTAAGGAAAATAATAAAAAAAAAATCAGAATGGAAATGTAGTAGCATTTCTGTGTCTCAAACTATATTACAAAACATCAGTCTTCAACATTATTTGATACAAGTTAAAAGAGACAGAAGCATATTAATAGAACTGAGTAGGCAAGGGAGAGGTGGCTAGGTGGCACAATGGATAGCAACGTAGGGCCAAAAGTCAGGAAGACCTGAGTTCTAATATGTCTTTAGGCACTTACTAGTTGTCTGACCCTGAGCAAGTCGCATAACTCTGCCTCAGTTTCCTCATTTGTAAAATGAGCTGGAGAAGGAAATGGCAAGCAACTCCAGTATCTCTGCCAAGAAACCCACAAATGGGATCACAAAGAGTTGGACATAGCTGAAAATGATTGAACAATAATGACAGTGACAACAACAATAAGGGGAGAGAGAATCAAAATTAATGGAGCTCAGAAATGAGTGTTTGATAAGCCCACAAACACAAATGACTTAGGAAAGAATTCCCTGTTAACAAGAACTACTAGAGAAAAAAATAGAATATAGTCTGGCATAAATTGGGCCTAGATGAACATCTCATACCATATTCTACACTAAATTAAAAAGAGATCTACAACCTAAATATTAAAAAAACAATAAAAATTATAAGAGAAACAAATCATAAATTTCACAGCTATGGTTAGAAGATGCATTCTAAACCAAATAAGGGATAGAGGCAACTAACAAAATAAAATAGTTATTTAAATTTCATGAAATTGAAAAAGCTTCTGCATAAAGAAAATCAATGCATTTAGGATAAGAAAGGAAGGAGTCAAAAGTTGGGGGGCCGAATTATTATATCATTATTACTCAGTTAAGATATGTGGGATCTCCCAAAAGTCTTTGGGAAGTTATAATTTTTAATAGCTTGTAATTTAGTTTAAAATAAAAAAATTGAAAATAGCTTATAGCTTCCCTAAGACTTTTGGGACACCCTGTTAAAACAACAAACATGTATATGACATCAGAAGATATTCACTAGTAGAGAAGTGTTTAAAAAAAAGTTAAAAAAAACTATTAATGACCATATAAAGAATGTTTTTGATAACTGAAAAGCAAATCAGTGCAACACTGAAGCTTTACTTTCTACCTAACAAATTGGCAAAAGTGATAAAAAAAAAAAGGAAATAGTCAATGTTGGAGGAGTTGTGGAAAGATAGGCACACTAAATTCATCATTAATGGAGCTGTAATTAGTACAACTATTTTGGAAAGCAATTTGAAATTATGTATATAAAGTGACTAAAGTGTTCGTGTATTGACCCCAAAATTCCACTGCTATGCATATGCCTCAGGGAGGTCATTAATAAGAAAACAAGTCCACATATATTAAAATATTAGTAGCAGCTCTTTCTGTGGAAGAAAATACCCAGGAACAAAGTAGATGCTCATCTTTTGGGGAATGGCTAAGTAAATTATGACACATGGATATAATGGGATAATATTGTTTTCTAATTTTAAAATATAAGTATACAGAGAAGCATGAAAGGATGTAAATGAACTGATGTGCAGTGAAATAAGCTGAGCCAAGAGAAAAATATGCATGATGACAGCAATGTAAAGGAAAAAAATTAACCATAAATTAATCAAAACAGTGTTGTAAAAGAGGAAAGAATAAGCCTACTCCAAAGAAGATAGAAGAGAAGATTTTCCCCCTTATTCTTTATAAACGTGAGAGTTTCTACTGTTGTGGAACATTACATATAGTATCAGTGTATTGATCAGTTTTGATTTTTTGTGTCTTCTTTTCTTCTTTGTTTACTTTCTTTTTAGAAAAAAAATTGTTGTATGAGATGGCTATTTGAAAAGAGATGGGTAGATACATGGAGTCAGTTTAAGTCCAGTAAAAATAAAAGATTATTTTTTTAAAAATTACTTTAAAAAAGAAATTAATTACATCCAGACTAAATAGACATCTATTACTTTGTTTTAAATAAGGAACCATGTAGTAGACTATTTCATTTAACAGTGACTTGTTTCAGTATTGTTACATTGCTCAGGTTTTTACAAGTCATTTTATATATTTGGTTCAAAATTATAATCAATGTTACTGTAGAACAACTCTGGTTTAAATCTCAAGCCTTTTTATTTTTCCTTCTAGAGCTATGTTATCATTTAGGGCCAAAGTCAGTCAGATTGTAAATGGTTCCACCCCACCCCCATGCCTGTGGAGGCAAAAGAGTTTATAGGGTAGTCCTTGTGATATAGATTATATCATGAATCTTTACATGAATGCAGTGTAAGTGGGGTATAAGTCAAGGTCATATACAAATAATATCAAGATATTTAAATAGATATATTATCTAAAACTTCAGTAGTCATTGTATTGAAATAAGATTGAATTTCCACATGGGGTGGAGCCAAGATGGC
>JAQQSZ010012288.1:0-12048 GCA_028646595.1 Phalanger gymnotis | reverse complement strand
ACCCCCAACCCAGACTGGACTTAGATCTTCAGCAGGCTCTTCACTCCTGCTCTGATCTGCCACTTAATTCCTCCTACCAGGTGAGCCTGGGGCCAGAAGCAACTGTAGCTGTAGTTCTGTAGCTGCCTCACCTCCGCTGCCCCTGGGGCAGTGGCTGAAAGGAGAACTCCTTCCACTCCCCTCAGCTTTTCCCCTAACCTTCTCTGTTGTCTTTTGTGTTTGTGGGTTGAGAAGTCTAGTAACTGCTGCAGCTCACTGATTCAGGGCGCTAGGGCACTCTCCGCCCACCTCCTCGTCTGGTTGGTCCATGCTGCCCATGCTGGGCTGTGCTCCACCCTGCTCCCAACTCTGTGCTGGATAGACCTTACCCAGAGACCATCCAGGCTGTCCTGGGCTAGAGCTCTGCTTCCCTCTGCTATTTTGCGGGTTCTGCAGTTCTTCTCTGTTGTCTTTGGTGTTTGTGGGTTGAGAAGTCTGGCAACTGCCACAGCTCACTGATTCAGGGTGCTAGGGCCCGCTCTGCCTGGCTCCTGGTCTGGTTGGTCTGCACGGACCACACTGGTCTCTGCTCCGCTCCCAGCTCTGTGCACAAAAGACCTTACCCAGCCACCATCCAGGCTGTCCTGGGCTGGAGCCCTGCTTCCCTCTGCTATTTTGTGCGTTCTATAGTTCTGGAATTGGTTCAGAGCCATTTTTTATAGGTTTTTGGAGGAACTTGGTGGGGAGCTTACGCTAGTCCCTGCTTTCTGGCCACCTTCTTGATGAACTCCAATTTCAATAAAATTAAAATTTCACCAGTTGATATAAATGAAGTAAATCAAAATAATATTGAAATAAAGTTTCTAAAAAGAAAATAAATGCATTTAATCTTGAATAATTGGAGTTCAGAGGATAGTAGAAACTATTCTACCACATCAGTTATTCACTTATACCTGCCAATTTCACTTGACTCTGTGACTGAAACATTTGCTAACACCCAACACATAGAGGTTAGTTATTTTGGTGTGTTTAGAAAATGGGCTATTCTTCTTAACAGTTGTTATTTAGTATGTTTTTCAGTCATGTCTGGCTCTTCTTGACCCTATTTGGGGTTTTCTTGGCAAGGATACTAGAATAGTTTGCCACTTCTTTTTCCAGCTCATTTAACAGATGAAGAAACTGAAGTAAACAGGGTTAAGTGACTTGCCCAGGGTCATACAGCTGGTAAGTTTCTGAGTCCAGATTTAAACTTATGAAGATGAGTCTTCTTAGCCCCAAGGCCCAGCACTCTACCTTGTTAACAGCAATCATATATTATTCATTGATTTTGCTGATTGATTTTTATCTTACTCGTCTTTTTCCTCTTAAAATTCTTTGAGGAATACAGGGAGAAATATAGGCAACATAAAAATAAAATGTTAATTAAAATGTATTTTTTAAAATGGTCCTTGTTTGCCTCAGCTATTCTATTTTCCTTCCTGTGTTGTTTTTTTTTTTTGTTTTCGTTTTGTTTTTAAAGGGCAATTGGGGTTAAGTTACTTGCCCAAGGTCATACAGCTAGTGCGTGTGTCAAGTGTCTGGGGCCGGATTTGAACTCAAGTACTCCTGACTCCCAGGCTGGTGCTCTACTCACTGTACCACCTAGCTGCCCCTTCCTTCCTGTATTGTGAGAGTGAGAAAGTAATAGCTGAAGAATGCTAGGGCTGCCTTCAGCTAGTACATAAAAGCAAAGAGGGGCAGCATTTTCACTGTCGTTGTTTCTTAGACTAATAGGCCATGATAATGCTTGGAAAAGAGAGAAAGAAGAAAATATATGGAGCTTCATTGTAATAGAATTATGTGGCTGTAAGTGAGATGTCCCTCCCAAAATGAAAGACTTAGGTGTTTTCCTGCTGCTATATTGGGGAGGGGAAGAGGACACAGTTCTAGTTTGGACCAGACCCATGAGCTCCCCAACGCCTTTGACTCAGAACATTGTCAAGATTTTGGCCTATTTTCTTTATGAAAGTAGAATCTCAAGAACAGGGGGTAGGTAAAAAGGTTAATGAATAGAGAAATCTGAGGATCCTGAACAGGCATACTTTGCCCTTTTTCTACAGAGAGACAATAGAGAAAACTAGTCAGCATAAGAGGGCCCGAAGACCTGAGAAGAACTTTGAAAAGCTATGGAATCCATGCTTTCTTTCTACATCAATCCCATATAAAAAACAGTTTAGAATCAATGGAATTATAACACCAAGTCAAAATTACATATAAATATGTTTCCACTGTAGCTACCATCTGCTCTTATGCATAAAGTACCAATTGCTAGAATATGCCTTTTAAAAGAAAGAACTAATGTGGTAAACATTTTAGTATTTTAAAATCGGGCCCTAGGGTAAAATGAGATATTTGCTTCCCAGCAATTTTCTTGGAAATTACTTCATAGAACATTAGACAGACCTATAACCCAGTGAAAGGACCATAAACACATTCCAAAGCCTAATATGAATGATTTCTGTATTGCCTACACCTGTGTCCCCTCCCCATTACTTTGAATAAATTAGTTGTGTTACTATCATCTCCGTTACGCTAAAATTCTTCCTGTAGTTTGCGCTTACCTATCTGGTTAATTGATTTCCCCAATAGAATACAAGCTCCTTGAGGGAATAGACTATTTTATTTTTGTCTTTGTGTCTCTGGCGCCTAGCAGAGTGTCCTGCAGATACAAGGCATCTGATAAATTTGTCCTCTTCTTGTTGAGTTTGTGACCGTTTATGAATTACCAATGCTAAAAATCTCCAGGCCTCTATTTCCTTTCTTTTGTAATAAGGATGATGAAATACCTATCTCATCTACTTCCCAGGGCTGTGGTAAGGGCCAGGTGAGATAAAGGATGCACAAGAAAGTGCTTTGAAGAAGGAAAAGTGTTATCCCAGTGTTGGCATTAATATTATTTTTCATTGGCTTCCATTATGGCCACAGAGCTGTTTTCCCTTGAGGAGAATAAGATGACCACAGCCCACAATAAAAAAGTTTCTTAAGAACAATAGCATCACTTGAGGGAGCAGGATGCACTCATTGTAAGGTGCCATCAATGAAGGGAATTCTCCTTCAGCAGCCTTGAAAGAGGAATTTGTCAAGTGGGCAGTCAGCCAATTCTCATCATCTCTAGTGTGCTTGCAGGCTCTTTTGTCTACCCAGCCAAGTAGACCTAGGTATTATTGCAGGTGGTCACAGGTGCTCCAGTAGACCCCACCAATGAAATATAAGCTTACTAATTGGCAGTTAGGCGTTTCTGACCCTCTCCCTCTGAAAACCACTCTGCTCTGATATTTCTGTTTAATTCCCTGTAAGAAGAGAATCAGGTTTTACATTGGTTCACATATAATACCAAAGTTGCAGTTTTGCTGCTGAAAACACACTTACGTAGATATGCACATATGTGTGTGAATATATTTATATAAATATGTACACGTATATATGTACAGACATATATGTCTGTATACACATGTGTGTATACATAAATCTGATATAGTGGGGAGAGAGAGGATGTATGGGGGAGGAGGCTTGAGTATCATGACTTTTCCTTTTCTTTCCTTTTTCTGACACAAATTCATTTGCATGCTAAGTCAGAGAAGATACTGGGATTTGATAATTTCATGTCAGGTAACCTGAGTCAGGTAACAACAGTGTATACCCTGGACATAGTATGGTCAAAAAGAAAGGATTTAATCAGTGAACGGTGCCCTGGAACTGAAATCAGGAAGTTCTGAATTTAAATTCTTCCTCAAACACTTTTGGGCAAACTGCTTAACATCTGTCTGCCTTAGTTCCTTCCTATAAAATGCAGCTAATAATAGCTCCTACTTCATAGGGTTGTTGTGAGGATCAAATGAAGTAATACTTATAAAGCACTTAGCGCAGTGCTTGGGACATAATAGGTGCTTAATAAATGCTTGTCCCCTCCCTCTCCTCCCTTCCCTTTAACTTGGGAAAAATCTGCCTGGCTTTTATTATATGAATGTGGACTAGGTAAGAGCTACTAGGGAGTTGTTGAGCCTGCCCTTAAAGAAATAATTTTCTAGTCACTACACCCTGGAAGATTGTCCCTGTCCTTGGTCCTGAAAATTGAAGCCTAGGAGTTGGTAGCAGGAGGAATGCCACAGGAATAGATACATTGGAGACCAGAGAAGCCCTGGAGAGAAAGGGGGTGGGGGTGGGGACAGAAGAGACAGTCCTCCCAGAAGGGGAGCTGTCAAAAATCATGACTAGGTGTAGTAAGAGTGGGGGAATGACATCACCAGCCTGAAGTGTCAGAGATATGATATGCTCTGTCCACAGACCTTCCGCCAATGTGTGACTATTTTTTCTCCTATCTGTATCAGAGTGTGCCTCGATCTCATGGGAGGAATATTCTGTGGCTCCCATACTTACTGGGTCATTTCAGGAATAACATAGTAAGGTTTGAATCCCCCCCCCATCACTTAAAACCTGAGTACACTGCTAAGTACCTCAATTCTCTCATCTGTAAAATGGGGGAGATAGTACTAGAAGGATTCTAGGGGCATCTGTGGCTCTAAATTTATGATCTTATGATTTTATAAGACTTGATTCTACTCCTCATGTCAGCTTCTTAAATTTTAATTTGTATTATATTTAATCTGTGACCCTAGCAGTAGGTATGTAATAATGTTAATTGACTGAATGAATGACTCTATGCATGCCTGTGTTTGTGTGTTTATGTGTGTGTGTGTGTATGTGTGTGTGTGTGTGTGTGTGTGAGAGAGAGAGAGAGAGAGACAGAGAGACAGAGACAGAGAGACAGAAAGACAGACAGACAGACTGACGTAGGGTCAGTTTCCATTTTTGACATATCCTGCCTGTGTGATGCTGGGAAGTTTAATATAAACTTTGAGAACCCGTAGCAACTCTCTAGAAAGAGTAGCTAACCTTTATGGGTGGAGAGAAGTTCCTTCTACATTGGGAGTTCCCTCTATTGATGCCGTCACTTAGCTAGGGCACCATCTCTCCACCTTTATACTGCATTCAGGCACATATGTATCTTGCTCCAAAGGCAATATGTGAAAAACAAAATATTTGTTGTCCACCAGGATAAAATTTTATCTTCAAATAGGTGATTTTGCACATGTTTTACTGTGATTTACTTAGGTCTCTTTCAGAGGCTGTATAGACAAAGTAAGTGGAAGGGAGGGATTAAACATAGTGCCTACTATGTGCCAGGCACTGTGCTAAGCACTTTTCCAAATATTCCATCACTTGATCCTCATAACTCTGTGAGATAGTTACTCTTATCACTTCCATTTTACAGCTGAAGAATCTGAAGCAGAGACTGGGTGCTCAGGGTCACATAGTTAATACATGTCTCAGGTCAAATGTGAGCTCATGTTTTCTTGACTCCAGGCCCAGGACATTGTGCTAGCAGCTGCCTCTGATACAAGGGTTTAGCCAACTCAGTCCAATGATTATTTTAAAAAAAATTTTATAGATGTGTGTTGTTTTATATCACATTATTTCTGAGTGTATCCCTGCCCTGAACAGTCTGCCATCCCCTGTAAGAAAGAATAAAAAAGAAAGATAACAAAAACAGTTCAGGAAAAGTAGCCAATACATCACCCAAGCCTGACTGTATATACCACATTTTATACCAATAGCCTCCCCCTCCTCTGCAAAGAAAGAAGGGAAAAGCACTTTCTCTTTTTTTCAGGGACACATTTAGTCATGATAATTGCACTGCATTCAGTTGGAATTTTTTTCTTTTTTTCCAATGATACTATTGTTGGCCTTGCGTATATCGCTTTTTTCAGTTCTGTTTACTTCACTTTAAATCAAATCACATAAATCTTCCCAGATTTGTCTTTATCCCTCACATTTGTTGTTTCTTAATGCACAATAATATTCCATCATATTCATTTACCACAATTCCTTGAGTCATTCTTCAGCTGATGGACATCTTACTCTATCTCTAAATATCACAAGAAATATCACTTTGAATATTTTGGTGCCATAAGATACTGTTTGCTTTCTTTGACATGCTTGGTTTATATGTATAGCAGTGAGATTTCAGGCCCCAAAGTATTTTAGTCCCTCCCATTTTTATCTTTAGCACCTGGATTTTTTTTAAAAAGGAGAGAACTTGATCATTAAGAAATTTAGCAAAAAATTGATTGTATTTTCTTATCTTTTGTTATTTTATTAATATTAATATTATTTATCATTGTTTATTATTTTATTATTATAAAATTCAATTGATGATTTCCAGCTGTGTTTTCCCTCAGCTCCAAGGCAACCATGGCATGTATTTGTTGATGTCTAGTGTTCCACCACCTTTCACCCTGGGGATCCTAGAGAGAATGGGAGAAGGGCTTCTGTGGTGTTTCCAAAAGATGCAGCTGCCAATTTTTGTCACACAAAACCATCACAGACCCACTAACCCAAGTAAGGAGTCTCATGTTCGAGAAAGCTGTTATGAAGAATCTCATTATACCACAGGTTTGACATTTTTTTGAAGGAAGTCTAGACCCACAATTTCAAAGCACAGGGCACTTTGAGTGTGAAAAGCCCTTCTGCTTATATAGACCAGCTACTCATTTGGGGCAGCTAGGTGGTACAATGAATAAAATGCCAGGGCTGGAATCAAGAAGACTCATCGTCCTGAGTTTAAATCTGGCCCCAGACACTGACCAGCTGTGTGACTCTGGGCAAGTCACTTAATCCTGTTTGCCTCAGTTTCTTCATCTGTAAAATGAGCTGGAGAGGGAACCACTCCAATATCTTTGCCAAGAAAATCCTAAATAGGGTCAGAAAGAGTTGGACATAACTGAAATGACTGAACCACAACCACGACTCATCAGTAGCTGGAACAAAGGGAGGGCAAGTACCTCACCTAGAGCTGCAGAATTTGTATCATAGTCTTCTTGACTCTAAGGTGGCCCTCTATCTACCATGTAACAGTTTATATTACCAGGAACCAATAATAAGGGAAAGCTAACTGTGTCTCTTGTGGACATGGTGATAGGCATAGCCAGCCTTTCTCTGGAGCACAGTCTCTTATCCGATTTCCTTCCTGTTATAATGACATTTAAAATAGAACAGTCCACTTGAAAGAACAAAGTTATTTATGTTTCACATGGAAAAGTAGTCATGGAGATGGCAGACACATGGCAAAGCACAGTCAATTGATGTAATTTACTGGCACATTTGGCTGAATTGGGCCAAGACAAAATGTGTCTCTGTCATGGCCCTCCCCACCTCCTCCTTCCTGCATGCATCCTCCCTGCCTTTTCATGTTTGGGTTATAACTGCTTCCTTCCTCCCTCACCATCACCCACATGCACTCACCACCCTTTGACCTCTTTCCATTTTCTTCCTAGTAGGAAAGGGGGAAATAGCAATAAGGATTGTAGGGCAGCAGGGTTCCCTCTGGTAGAGGATGGCCAATCAGTGACTGGCAAGGAGAGGAAAAAGGAAGAGGGTATTGGTAGGAAGCCTAAAGGCAGGGTCTGGAGCAGGGAGATGGCAGGCATTCCTGCTCAGAATCAATGAAGTTATAGGTCCAATACACCCCAAAATAGAGGAAGGCTTGTCTCTTCCATCATAATGTATAGGCATCCACCCATCCCTATATGTAGGACCTGCCATCATTGGTCTTTCTCTCATACGAGGAAGAAGACCACCTTCCATAGGAAGCCTAGAGGTGGGGTCTGGAGCAGGGAAATGGCAGGCATCCCTGCTCAGAATCAATGAATTTACAGGTCCAGTACACCCCAAATTTAGAGGAAGGCTTATCTCTTCCATCATAATCTATAGGCCTCCACCCATCCCTATATGTAGGACCTGCCATTATTGCTCTTTCTCTCCTATGAGGAAGAAGACCACCTTTTGTAGGAAGCCTTGCTAGGTCCTCCAGTTGAAAGCATCAGGTGACTTTTATCTGATCTGCTTATATCTTTAATGATGTTCCTTGAGAGTGGGCACCTATTATTGCCTTTCTTATGTCCCCAACACTTAGCATAGCATTTGGCATGAGTAAGCACTTAAGAATGATACTGAAGCGGTTGAGTGGATCTGCCATCTTAATCAATTCAAGAATGCCCTCCATTAATGCAGGTCAAAATCCTTCTATGCCTGTCCCTCTTATCCATAGTTTACCTAAACTGTTCGCTGGAGACCATCCTCCCAATATCCCCATGGTAGCAGTAGAGCATTTGAGCTGCCCACTGGCCTTTTGATATGTGACCAGCCCAAACCCAGCCTAAGACCCTTACTAGCATTGTTACCCTGGGCAAGCCATTCAATCTCTGTCTGCCCCAGTCTTCTCATCTGTAAAATGAGGACAATAGTGGTACCGACATCCTGGAGTTATTGTGAGGATAAAATGATATTTTAAAGCACTTAACAAGTCTCCAAACACTGTATCAATTCGATAATTACTATGGTTGCTGTTGCTGTTATTGCCATTACTAACACAGACACGTGCACATTTAAATCACTGCAGACATCCCCACCTCCGTGGAAGCAGTATTCCTATAAAATGTACATGTCACTTTAGCCTACTTCAGATATTTTCAGCACCATCTTATACCATTTCTTTTTTTACGGTTGAGTTCCTTGCCTTTATATCTCCAGTCCAAGCCTAGCTCCTGGTGCATAGCAGGTACTTAATCCATGCTTGCTGGCTAATTGTTTGATTTCCTTATTGGCAGTAGCCTTCTTTCTATTTTCCCAGGTAGTCCTTGTTAGCACTTCTTGGCCATTCAAGCCAGCCTCCTCCTGGAAAATTGGATTAGCTCATGATAGATCATGGCTGTCTTTTTGTTGTCAGTTTTTCAGAGCCCAGAGTGTAGCTTTGTTGAAAAGCACTGTTTTAGATAACAAGATTTTAATTATTCATATTTAGTACACTTTCAGACCACAATTTCACCCAGAACTGTAACTAGCTATTTTGGCACCCGGGACAGGCATTACAAAACCTACCATGGGCAAACAGCACAAAACAGTACTTAGATCATTTTTTTAAAATGACAAATTCAACTAGGTTGGTGGAAATGGGAGAAAGAGAGAGAGGGGGGAGGAGGAGAAGGAGGGCATTTTACGGATGAGGAAATGGAGGTAAACAAAGTTAAGTGATTTTCCCAGGGTCACATAACTAGTGTCTGAAGTCAGATCTGAATTCATGAAGTTGTGTCTTCCTGACTCCGGGCCCAGCACTCTATTCACTGTGCCACCTAGCTGTTCTAAAACTCTAATGACGTGCTTGTTGTGCAGTGATTTCTGACTCTTCTTGAGCCTCATTTTTTTGTTTGTTTTTGGCAAAGGTACTATAGTGGTTTGCCATTTCCTTCTCCAGCTCATTTTGCAAATAAGGAAACTGAGGCAAACAGAGTTAAGTGACTTTTCCAGGGTCACATGGCTAGGAAATGTCTGAGGCTGGATTTGAACTCACATCTTCCTGAATACAGGGCCCGCACTCTATCCACTTCACCACCTAGTTGCCTATCACGAAGACAGTAGACAATAAATGCTTGTTGATGAATCAGGGAGAATGCCATCCATTAGCTCACTATTTTGCTTAATTATTATTGTTAATTAGATGCTAAACACTTTTGCTCCTATGCTACTGAAAATTTAAAAGCTATCAGCCAACTATAATTTTCAACGAACCACACAAAGCTCCAGTTGCAAGGCCTATGTGTCTAACCTGGAAATGAGCACGTATCCCCTTTGGGCCAGAAGCGATGGACTCAATTCAAGGAACAGGTCCACCCTCACCAATACGTTCAAAAAGGGGCATATGTGTGAAAACAGAAAGGAAAAGGATAAGAAGCTCATTATGGCTTCCAATATGCTGAACCTCAGACAAGTGACAATGCAACTGTTCTGGAGTATTTGCATATAATCCTTCAGCAAATATGCATTGTATCCAGCTCTAGAGTCCCACACACTCCAGACATAAGTACCATTAATTAAATAATGCACTCAGCACTCTCTGGGAATCATTAATTATAAAAGGTAGCTGACTCTGAAGCTGATTCCCAGGCTCCACTTTAACAGGAGTGCAATAACTTCGCGCCAAAGGAAATATTTGAAGAAGGTCACCTTCCAAGCCATGGGAAGCTGTGGCTGTCAAAGAAAGTAAATGACAAAGCCACCTGATCCAAGCCTGCCTTTTAACATCACTTGAAATAGTGTGGCGAGCTGAAAAGCTAGACAGAAAGAGCAATGTTTCAGACTGCAGAGTTACTTTCTTCTCAAAATTCATTTCTTCCATGTAAGAAGCAAGTAAATAGGAAGTAATCCCTTTTTTTTCCATTTCAACTGAATACCAAGGAAAGGTAATATCCGTGGAAGATTTAGGGGCAAATAAAGCCCAGCCTTTGCAAATTTGGCCTAAGGTTGGAAGTCTAGGCACCTACTCTCTGCAACCTGGACTTGGGGGTAGACTTCCCTTCCCTTGGAAGATGAGGGCACCAGCAGGAGAGTAAAACCCGAGATGAGAACATGCAACTTAACTCCAGGGTGGAGGGTAGTAAATGGTCATGTAGATTTTCCTGCATTACATAAGTTTTCCCTTTCAGATAAGACCGACTTCACTGCAAGATATGTGCCATATCCTGTAAGATGTTCTGAGTGTACCATAGGCTAGGGCAGTAGATGAGAACTTGGTCAGGGCATTTCAAAGGCTATGCCAAATATTGGATTTCTCATCCTCACTTTGATTCATCTCTCATAGGTTGGAACTAACAGTGGTCAAGTTGGTGAATAACTTGGAAACTAAAACATTTTCCTAATGAGCCCAGACACTAGCCCGGGCATAGGCTCGTGACGCTGAGCTGCTCTCCCTCCCTCCCTAACCACACATTTCACAGCATGGCTCCCAGCTTCCTCATGGAAGCCAGTATAATGAACTGGGAAATGAAGCATTCTAATTGAAAGCAAACACTTTTTCTTCATCCTAGGAAGGCCTCTGTTATTAATTAGTGTGCTCAGATTATCACTTAGGAGTTATTTAGAGTTGGCAGACTAACAGAGAACTTCCTACCTCATCCTTATTTTCATTCGCAGGTTACTTGGTTTCTGATTACAGCACTTACTGTTCTCCCTGTTATATTTTGTGAGAGATGCATAATGAGAGAGAGAGAGAGAGGAAGAGAGAGATGGCTGTCTGAATCTGACTGTACATGGACCTCACCTTCAGTTGGTTATTATTTTGCATTCTGATTTCAAAAAGTGTTTTATTATTTTTTTGAAAGGCTGACAAATAAGAGCCATCGATTTCTGCCATTGCATGATGGCTCATGTCATTTCTTGTGTACAAAGAATGGCTTTTTGCCTCAGTGTCTGTCTGTACCATGGGTTGTAAAGCAAAGATAAGAATTGAATTGTTGCTTTGAATTTTTAAAAAGTTCATCTTTGACTAAAGATGGGATTTCTACACATTGGTGCCATGGGTCTGGGTTTTGTTAACAATTACTGTTGTGGGGCAGAGCCAAGATGGCATCTGGAAAGCAGAAACTAGCATGAATCCCCTGCCAAGTCCCTCCAAAAACCTATAAAAATGGCTCTGAACCAATTATAGAACTGCAGAACTCACAAAATAGCATAGAAAGCAGGGCTCTAGCCTAGGACAGCCTGGATGGTCTCTGGGTAAAGACTATCCTGCCCAGAGCTGGGAGCAGAGGGGAGCTGAGCTGAGCAGAGACCAGCGGCATGGAGCCACCAGACTGGGAGCCGGGCGGAGTGTGCCTTAGCACCCTGAATCAGTGAGCTGCAGCAGTTACCAGACTTCTCAACCCACAAACACCAAGGACAACAGAGTAGCTTTGTAGGAGAAGCTGCTGGGGACAGGGATAGAGTTTGCAATTTCAGCCACCGTCCCGGGGCAGCAGAGGTGGGGCAGCTACAGAACTACAGCTGCAGTTGCTTCTGGCCCCAGGCACACCTGGTGGGAGCATTTAAGTGGAAGATCAGAGCAGTGAAAAGCCTGCTGAAGATCTAAGTCCAGTCTGGATTGGGGGTTCTTGGGGAAGGAGGAGTGCTGGTGTGGCAAAGCTGGTGCATCCCCCCAGG
>JAQQSZ010012287.1:0-12049 GCA_028646595.1 Phalanger gymnotis | reverse complement strand
TTTTTTAAAGGAAGAAAAAAAGGAAAGAGAACAGTGTCTATAAACTATAGCTCTAGAAGAGATCTATAAAGCTGTGAATGAATGGAAAAAACAGTTATTGTTTGCTAGATGCCAAGCACTATACTTAAGCACTCAAGATATGATCTGAAAAAGTGAGGCAGTTCTTGTTCCTAAGGAGAAAATACTTAGAAAGGGAAGAGATCATTTAAGAGGCAACATGGCTTCATCAAGAACTGGTACTTAAACTGAGAGAAACCACATTTCCTTTTTTTTTTATTTTATTTTAACAGTATCACTAAGCTAATAGAGGAAAGAGTGGTGTAGAGTGATGGTATGAAACTCAAAAAGAAATAAAGATCTTTGTGGGAAGTATATTGACTTAGAAAACCACAAATCAACACTATCTATGTTGTATTGTATTTTCATTTAACATTTCCCAATTACATTTTAATCTGGTTCCTATTATAGCTTGGGAATTTTATACCCTGGGCCACTGAGTTATAGGCACTGAGAGGAGAAACTATGGAAAGAATGGGCCTTTTGCCAGGACTTCCCTCAGCATAGTTTTTGGGTGCTTTTAGAAGCTTCCCTTAATACCTTCCTTAAAACCTTCTTTAATACAGGTATATATTGTTTTACTGGGCTTTGGAAATTGAAGGCTTGAATAGAGCAAATCTATAGGTGCCATTTTTACAACAGCATGTGCTCACATTGTGTCTCTGTGTAACATTCTGATAATTCTCACTATTACGCTATCCATTACGGTGATCCGTGATTAGCAATTTTTGATATTACTATTGCAATTTTTTTAGGATGCCACAAACTGTGCCTATATAAGATAGCAGACTGAAGCAACAAAAGTTGTATATCTTCTGACTGCTCCACTGACTAGCAGTACACTATTTCTCTCCCTTTACTCCAGCCTCCCTACTCCTGAGACAATATTGAAATCAGGCCAATTAATAACCCTACAACAGCCTGGAAGTATGCAAGTGAAAGGAAGAGTCCATTAATACAACAAACTTCATTGTTGTCTTAATTTAAGAAGTGGCCACAGCTACCCCAATCTTCAGCAACCACCACCTTATTCAGTCAGCAGCCATCTACAAAGAGGCAAGATTCTCCAACAGCAAAAAAGATTATGGCTTGCTAAAGGATCAGATGGTAGTGTATTTTTTTTTTTTACAAAAAATACTTTTCAATTAATGTATGTACATTTTAAAAAAGATATAATGCTATCACATACTTATAAACTACAGCATAGTGTAATATATACACTGGGAAACAAACAAACAAATCACATAACTCACTTTATTGCGATACTCCCTTTATTGCGGTGGTCTGGAACTAAAACCACAATATCTCTGAGATATTCTCATATCTCCCTTCACTGTCGTAACTTAGTCCAACTTTTTCTGGAAAGCTCTCTTCTTTCTGGTCTTAGCTCTATGGAACAACTCAGTTTCAACCATAACTAGACGGTTATGGACTCAGAGGACTTAGAGGGCATGATGGAACATCCCTAGCAAATTAGAACATACCTCTTGTTGGGGAGGCACCATTTAATTTCAAATGGCTTTCAAAGATTTTTCACACTTAGTCTAAGGTCTAAAAATGAATTTGATTGATTGGGCATCTTATCACTTACTTTCAGTAAGATGGGGTTGAGCAAATCAATCAAACCTACCCACCCAGCTCTATATATTCTATATTATACACACGCACATACAAACATACACACATACACACACATACACAAGACTGTACATATTTTGAAATTTGTTTCAGGGTCATAGGACTATAGTTTTGAAGATGGAGGAGATGTTGGAGGTGACCTTGTCCTGTATGGACAAATGCTTTTTCTCAGATCTAAGTATTGATATTAAAGGTTTGGATTTAATCAGATCATATATATTGATCAAGCTAATCCTATGCTTTGAGTCCCAAAAGAAAGAGTACATATTTCTCTTTGACTGCACTACTATGGACACAAAGGATCACGGTCAGTCAACCAAGGGGGAGCAGCAGTGACGTAGCAGAGCTATTTCTATGTTACACATTTCAGGGATATGTGAGGTATAGGACAACTGGTGGTACTAAAGTGTGTCTCATTTGGATCTGCCAATTGCCTTCATTTGATGCACATGACAAAGGTCCTCCACATACATGGTATATGCTTTAGTTTCTGTCTAGACAGTAGTTAGATGATACTTGATCTTGACCACCTGATATAGCTACTGTTAAGATGAAGGGTCCTAGATACTTAGTTAGAAAAACCTACACACATATTCAAGGTATTTTCACTATTGCAGTCATCAGAAAAACAGCATCTAAAGAGGGAGAATTAAACTCTATCAGAAGATGGTTTTGTACTAATGAATAAAGTTCTTATTTGACTTCTACTATAAAAGATACTATAGCCTTCATTTTTAAAAAATCTGAGTTTTCAAATACGAAAGAAAAGACCCTTTCCAAATATTACAAAATATGTACAAGATACATTATATTTTAAACACCTATGAGGTTGAAATCATGTCATTTTCATTCTGTTTGCAGCAGGATTAATAGAGAATTTGTCATGACTGAACTAAAAGATACTTGATAACAAATGGTTAGAGGGCACAGACTGATATTTAAGAGGTAAGGTTGCACTAAGGTGGCTTTGATGGGCCACTTTCTATTGAGGGTAACCAGATATGACATTTTTTATAAAGGTCTGGATTGCTAAAGAGAGAGAATGCCTTAACAATGCATTAATGGGGACTACTGCTGAGTAGGAAAACATATATGTGTGTATATATACTATATATATATATATCTACATATACATGCATTTTATGTATAAATGCATATGTCTACATACATTTATACTTATAGATGTATATAAATAGATGCATATATACATATATGTATATGCACACATACACACATATATGTATATATATACATATATGTATATATATGTAGTCTTTGTAAGAAAAAGAAAGTTAGGTTAAAATTTTTTTCAATAAATTTCAAGTGAGTACCAGGTCCTTCCAAGCTCAATTACATAGCATACTCTTGTAATGATCAAACTGTCTCTGATTGTACTTTAAATGATATACTACCTAGCATAGGCACCAAAGCCATGCATACTCATGGTTGTGGTTGATAGGTTAAGATCAGCTCTGGGTTGTTTGAGAATATATGTTACCCTTATTACAAGCTTGGCTGTTACTGTGCCTGCTTCCTTTTGTGTAAGGTCACTCAGCTAGATTAAATTGCTTGCTTTACTACATACCTCTTTAATACTCTCAAATGTCTACTTTCCAGGCTCCCAAAAACAAGATTATAATGAAGGTAGTATGAGCTTGCCATACCAGGGGGCCTACAAAGAGTAGGCACTCAGTTAATATGTAATGCTGATAAAATTCTTATCTACATCTCTTTACATGGCATGACATACTTTGTGTCTGTATGCAGACTTTGTAGAAAGAAAATCAATTAATAAAATAAAATGTAATATTGGAAAGACAAATTAGCACTTGATCATTTAAAGGGATAGTTTTTTCATCAATTCAAATTGGGAAGCATAGGGAACCAATTAGGATCACCTTCAGCTCAGACAATCAGTCAGTCAACAAAAATTTATTAAGCCCTTCTATGGGTCAGGCACTATGTTAAGCACTGGAGATACAAAAAAAGGGGCAAAAACACAGGTCTTGTCTTCAAAGAGCTGGCATTCTAATGGATAAGACAACATGAAAACAACAAGGTATGTCTAAGATATATACAGCTGGCAAGTAACTAACCCATAGTTTCAATGCAAAAAATTGTAGTAAAGGATTTGTATTCTTGAATTTTCATCCCCTAAGTTGTATTCTTCTAGAGCAGGGTGGGAAACTTGCAGCCTTAAGGCCACATGTGGTCCTCTTGGTCCTTGAGTGTGGTCCTTTAACTGAATCCAAGCCTAAAGGCCACACTTGAAGATCTAGAGGGCTACATGTGGCCTTGAAGCCACAGGTTGGCTCCTCATCTGTATTCCAGAGTTTTTGAATCTTTCTTCAAATATTTCATTCTGACACATTTTAACTTTTCCAGATAAATTCAACCAGTTTCTCCTATGAAACAAAAGAAATCCAGCCAGAGAAAGAAAACATCTTTAGTGTTGACTTCAGGCATTTAAGATTTAATGGCAACTCACGTCTTTCTAGTGCCTCTTACTTAGAAGAGATAATGCATGTGAAGATAGACAAAATTGTAGGTTCAGTCATGTCAAAATTTGATTTATGCCAAAACAGATCTGGTGGTGTCAACAACAGCAAAATAAGTGACAAGTTTTAAACTCCCAGAAAGAGCAGTCAATTCAGTAATTATTTACCTTTCTGCAACTAGATCATGGTGCACAAATCCTTTCAAAGACACACACACAGAGCTTTAAAATTTTTATTTCTCCTTGAGCAAACCTTAGGAATCTAATAAAATGCTTTAGCTCCACAGACCAACACATATCTTAGTGTTTTTACCCTCCCGGCACAT
This sequence comes from Phalanger gymnotis, assembly GCA_028646595.1. Lineage (NCBI taxonomy): Eukaryota > Metazoa > Chordata > Mammalia > Diprotodontia > Phalangeridae > Phalanger > Phalanger gymnotis. Next base: position 7,531 of record JAQQSZ010012287.1, on the reverse strand, counting down.
TTTGGCGTGATATGACTTTTGCCATAAAAAAAAAAAAATTAAATTGAAGTACGACTGACAGAATTTCAAGTAAACAAAGCCTCAACAGACAACACTGCTTCTGTGGGCTAGGAGCTCCAATATACAGTCATCTGCAAATGGACAACTTTAATTCGATTCGTGGCACCATTGGCCGTGCTCAGAATTCTCCTATCTCTTCACACCAGGGGTTTGCTCTTTTAAGCACTGCTCCCTGAAGGGAAGGAAAAACTAGAGAGAGAGGATTTCCAATGACCCTGCACAGATGAATGAATATGTCAATGGTGAATATTGGTTCAGCTTTGAAATGGGGAATCCTGCAGTGGTCTCTCTGCTACAGCCCTTCTATAGTAGTGCATGTCACCAAAGACTTGTGTGAACAGGAATCCTTAAAAGAGCAGTATAATGAATGGTAAACATTAAAAACATAAACCATAACAATTATTTTTTTAAAAGTGCAAATATTTAGAAAATATAAGCATTCAGAGACAAACAAGAGTATTAAACTCTTGCATCAACACAATTTAAAACCCCAAGCCCTAAAAAGAAAATCCCAAAATTCTAATTGCTAACAGGCAATTAGTAGTCTAGTATCCATTTGATAGAACTTCAGGAATAATTAGATATTGCAAAATGCATTTCAATAACTTCTTACTTCCTCCTTCCCCCTCTGCAAAAAGGACTAGAAGGGATCACATGGGTATGTGTACGCACAGGCACACACAAATACATGCACACACCAGAGCAAAGGGAAGCAATATCAATTTCATTTTATGTGGAAGATGAGAATTGAAGTTACTAATCTTGTAACTAGGTTAGTTGCAAAAATTCTGCCTGAGTAACTGCAGAACAGGCATCTCTTTCCCTGCGCTTTCTGGTTAGTTTTCATTCAGCTATCAATCAATCAATTACACTGTGACATGATGTAATTTCCTAATCATACTAATATTCATGCTTTTATCACTATCGAACCTAGAGCACATACATTTCAATGAGACAGAAGTCTAATTATTTAAATACGGTATAGCATATTACATCTCCAAGGCTGTTTCCTTTATGAGTTTTTCTCCCCTAAAAAAACATCTAATTTAATTTGCAAAGAAAAAATACATTAAAACAGCATTATAACCCTCCAGTAAGTAAAGCTGATTCTTGCAGATCTCTATAAGCATATCTTTTCGTTCTCTCCACCTCCCCCATCTCCTTCCCCATTGCCAGGCCATGGATCTTCACTTTAAATTATTATTATTTGTATGCAGGAGGAACTTGCTGACAAGAATAATGAAACTGCATCTACAGCATGGGAGAAACATGCTTAGTTATTGTGCATGATTGAAAATAATTAAAAAAAAAGACTTTTCACTACAATTTACCTGAGAAAACTCAGCGTATATAGCTTTGTAGGAATCACAATTTTGCCCCCAAAATGATTGTTATTCATGGCCTGGGAAAGAGACATGACCTAAGTTCTTATGATATATTTCTTTACAAAGCTCACATAGTTTAAGTTTATTTTTACCACAATATTAGCTATTTAAAGATCCACGTAAGTGCTTCATTGATGAATGCTACTGCAAATGTTTGCAATGACTATGCCTAAATTCTAGACTGGGGCAACTGGGTGGCACCATGGATAGAGTGCTGTACCTGGAGTCAGAAGACTCATCTACCTGAGTTCAAATCAGGCCTCAGACACTTACTAGCTATGTGACCCTGTGCAAGTCACTTAACTCTGTTTGCCTCAGTTTCCTCATCTGTAAAATAAGCTGCAGAAGGAAGTGGTAAACTACTCCAGTATCTTTGCAAAGAAAAGCTCAGAGTCAAGAAGAGTCAGACGTAACTGAAAAACAACTAAACAATGGATCTAGATTACTTCAGAAAGGGATGGATACCTGTGTTCTGGATCCATAATTATACGTTTTGTACAAATTTACTTTAAGGAAAGTTATAAATAGCAAACATATATGTGTCTCCTTGGATTTCTATTGTCAGAAAGATTCCAAGTCAGGTGCCCACAATTATCACTTGTTCCGCCTGTCTGAAGCAAACAATCCATACAGCCACAAAAATAGCTCTTGAGATATGTTTAACATCACACACCACACATTCTCTAGAGATTCCAGGAGATTCCACTGCTCTCTTAAATGGAATTCAGTGCAAAGAAATGGGAACTAAGTAGGAAATAGTAAAAAGGAAAGAAAAGATGGTATCATGAGCCAAATACACACAGTCTTCCAGATTAAGAGAAAATCTCCTCAAATATCTTTAAAAAGACCTGTTTTTGTCCCCATATTTTTTCTAAAGTTTTGAGGGTTTTTTTTGAGTAATATGTATATTTTTTAAAAAGAACAATTTTTTTTGTATTTATGTATAGTATGTTATTTCTGTTAATCTTCAATCACACTAAAATTTTGAACTTAAGTTACACAATGATGGAGTGATAAAGTAGAATTCTGGACTTGGAATCAGAAAGAAAGGGTTCACAACCTGGCGCTGCTTCTTACTGTGTGACCATGGACAAGTCTCTTAACCTCTCTGCTCCTCAAGTAACTCTCAAGCCAGGTAGACCCACAGCAATAAAATAAAAAATTCTTCATTTTTATCGACGGACATATATACATACACAAAATACTGTTTTACCTTTAGATTTGCCTGCATAAAAATTTAACACTAATTTTAAGCAGATATGAAGAGATGGAATATGGTAAAACAGAAAGATCACTGCTCTAGAGTCAAGGACTTGGGTTCAAATCCCACCTCTTACTTTACTACCTATGAAACCTTGGGCAAGTCTCTTAGCCTCTATTTCCCCACCCTTAAGATGAGGACGGTTGGGCTACATAGTCGAGGTATCTTCCAGATCTGCATCTATGGTTCTATGATCTGGGTTAAATTTTTGATCATATGTAATAAGTCATACTCAGGAGCTACTCTGATCAATACAGTGATCCAAAACAGTTCCAAAGGACCCATGGTGAAAAATGCTACCTGCATCCAGAAAGCGATCTGCAAAGCTCTGACTGCAGACTGAAACATTTTTTAAAATTTATGTTTCTTGTTATTTTTGGCAATATGACTAATATTTAAATGTTTTTCATGACTTCATATGTGTATTGGATACCATATTGCTTGCTCTCTCAATAGGTGGAGGAAGGTTGGGAGGGAGGGAGAGAATTTGCAACTCAAAATTCTAAAAAGATGAATGTTAAGAATAAAGAAAAAAATAAAATTTGTATGTACATATGTTTGTATGTGTGCCCATATGCATGTGATTGTTCTGTGTATATATGAAAATATATGGTCATGAATTCCATGAAATGGACAGTAATAGATGAATTGTGATCTCCATTTTTGAAGGAGATTTTTCACAATAATGAGATCACATATTCATTTAGACATTTGAGCAGGTATATGTACGAAATCTGATATTTCCACAAATATTCATGTTATATAATAGTAACCCTCCTTTTTAGAGAAAAGAAGTCTTAAGATAATTCTAGTCTATGTTTCTAAGCTCAGAAAATCCTTACAAAATGGAGAGCTAATTTATAATTGCAGAAAAATTAATTTGTTTAATCAAGTTAACAGAGAGAAAGTTGTATCGGAAAATTCAACCACGTTAAATTGAAGGTTCTTATTTATAAGAACCATTTTAATGGCATTATACTATAATTGCAAGAAATGGAATATATAGGTCTATTCCCAGTCATTCAAAAGAAAGCATCAATAAGCAATTTGTTCCACTAAAAAAAAAACAAGCATGAAACCCCAGTGTACCCCCCAAACATGTAAAAATAAAGCTAAATATATGAGCCTAATAAGCTTATTAATCTTGACTGCTAATACTAAATAGAGCTTGAATACATTTTTAAAAAATGTGTATTTAAATAGATATTTTATCCATTCATCTGAACAAGGGGTTTTGTGGACCAGTAGCTATCCTTTCTCTCTGAATTACTTAATAAATCGAAATTTATTGATTTTAAAATCTATTTGCTTTGATTCTCATGCCAAGTGAATGGTCTCTAAACTATATTTATATACATGAAAGACAGGGTTAATACTTATACCTGAGCAGAATGGAAAGCTTTTTCCCTGGGAAAAGAAAAAAAAAATCTGCTTCTTTGTGTTTCCTCTTTTTCTATTCTCTTCACCTTCATTTAGACAAGTATTTTGGGTGAAACTGGTATAGCAGAGTTCTGGCCTCTTGAACCTTAAATCTCCTAAATGGTGATAAATACAAAGGGGCCCAAAAGAATCATTTCCTTATCCCTTAACAGACAACTTGGCATCAAGTGCTCTGTGTTCTGGAAACTCTCAGTCAACCAATGTAATACTATACAGATGGAACGTTCATTCTATCAGTGGTGGCATGATAGGGATGGCACCAACTCTTTACATTAAAATTGTTACACAGTGCTTTACAAAAAAGAGTTTTTGTGGGCTTGGGGGTATTTGATAATTAAGTTTATAAGAAGTGTTAAATTTCCATGAGAACAGAAACTTGTATGTTTTTGCTGCTACTTCAATACATTTATAACTGGTTTTTGAGACATACCCCTGCAGGCAGGAAAGGTGTTAGGAATTTGGCTGCATCTGGCCATGTGCTGGTTTCTTTGCTGAAGGATATGGGAGCTTTGAAATGATGAAGTGATCCCTTCATTGGTTGCTGAATAGGAGGAGTGGTTGACTAGGGTTAGAATCAGGAGAGAGTTGCTGGTCATTGCAGGGGAAGCAGGAGCAAGGCTCTAAGATGGAACTGGAATTTAAGCAGGAGACAAATGACTGGGGAACTGAGCATTGGAAGCACAGCATAGTCTGTGAGCTGATGCTGGAGTCTTGCATACTGCAGTTACCTCTGCTTTCAACAGCCAAAAGTGGACAATATTTGCTGACTTTCCATTAAGGAAAATAGGCATCTGACTATGATATAGAGCAGGCTAGATACAGGGTCTTCCTTTCCAATCCCCTCCTCACTGCCCTGCAGGGCAAAAGATAGCTATAAAGTTTATTTTATTCTATTAAGACGTCTTTTTTTCTATTTTCTCTTTAAGTAATTTGAGCCTCAGTCTACCACCACCCCTCCAAAACAAATGCTAGTCATTATTATCCTAAATGGGAGCTGAGACAAACTGAGGGAGAATCCTGTGGTTCTGATTTGTTAATAAATTTTAAATGAACTTCCAAATACCAAAACTAAACTAGATATAAGGATTACCTTCCTCTGCCCTAGGCTAGCATACTAGACAGAGTACACTCCTATTTGCCACAGAAGAGAGTCAAAACAAGGAGACCAGGCCAGAAGCTTTCTCCTTTTAAATAGTCCACTGAATCACTGGTCCCAGCAGCTCAGCAGCCAGTGAATGGATCACTTTGTCATGTCACAGAGCTCATGTCCTTCAAACCAAAAGCAACCAGCCTCTAGATATTTTCTCATTGCTTGCAGGGGTCTGTCTCACAAGAGGGTCATACCTTTGTTTTTAGATGAAAGCCAGAATCAGGCCTTTCTCAAAATTCATTTTGAAAAAAAATGAGTAAAGTTTAATGTGATTTAAGGCAAAGTCACAGTAAATCTTCTTATAACCATATGAATAATTCATCAACATCCTCATTTCGGCAATTGACTTCTGGAAGGAAGGAAGGAAGGAACGAAGGAAGGAAGGAAGGAAGGACTTATTGAGAACTTACTCTGTGCCAGGCACTGAACTAATAGCTTTACAAATATTATCTCATTTGATCCTCACAACAACCCTGGGAGGTAGGTGATATTATTATACCCATTTAACAGTTGATGAAACTGAGGCAGAGATTAAGCAACTTGCCCAGAATCACATAGTAAGTCTCTGAGGCTGGATTAGAACTCAGGTCTTCCTGACTCTGAACCCCACACTCTATCTACTGTGCTGCCTCAAAGGGTAATAGAGATAATCTAGCGCAAAAGGATAATATATATATATATATATATATATTCTAGACCACTTCAAGTTACTGATCAGGAAACTTAAGTTCATTGAGGTTAACTGTGTTGCCTAAGGTCACATGACTGTTTTGCAGAAAGAATGAGAATAAGATCCAGGTTTCTTTATTTTTATTGTTATTTATTTATCTTATTCTGAATTTAAGAAATAGAACAAGCATTTTCATAACAGTAGAAGAGGGGAAAAAGATGATGGCACTGCATCTATTGAAACTGCAAATCTATTATGCACAACTATTTCTTTTAAATATACAATAAAGTTATCATGTAAGTTTTTTTTCTTCTCTCCTTCCCCAAAGCCCTAGAGATGGCTACTACTAGACACAAATACGCTAGGTTTATTAACTTGACGGTCAATAACTACATCGTGGTATTTGAGGATACTGCCCCATTTAGGGGTGTCTAGATTCCAACTAGAGAGGAAACATCCCCTGCCCTGGTCACTTATACTTTTGTACATCTAAGCATTGCCATGTTCCTGCAGAATATAACTCCAGCATGCTGACTTGACTCCCTTTCCATTTTTATTTCCATATTACCTCTTATTTTTTCTAGGAAATAGAAAATCCATAGATCTGAACATAAATATAATTTCAAAGCCAGTCCTATACAGGCTGGAACCAAAGGCTTAGTTTAAATGAAAGGAAACTAAGCATGCACTAGAGGCCTATATGGCTAGTCATATCATATACTTTTTAAATACCAGTTGCAATGAAACCTAAATTATTCTGTTTTCCTCTTTTGCCTAAGATTTTTTAATTGGGCTTATGTTGGAAAACAGGAAGCCCTACTCAACAGGGATCACTCTCTATTGATCATTGTCTATCTGTTGTGAACAACTCCAAGGTCCCCAGCATTTGGTATGGAGAACCCAAGAGTCTACAGCTCATTAAAGTCAGGCAGTTTCAAAATCTTCCAGAACAAAATGGCATCATCCATCCATGATGGTCTTGTTTTATTGTAACTTTTGAAGAAACTTTTTTCTGTCATGGGAGAATGTCTTACTCGTACTTTTAAGTCACCTAAGATTTGCTGAAATATATATATATCTCCAATATATGAAGTAATTCCTGGAAGTATATAACTTTGGGGGTCAGTGCCCTACCTATTGATAAAATCAAGGCAATAATTAGCAGCTAAATAATCCCAAATACAGCTTCTAAAATATTGACCATCACAGATATATTTTTTGTTGTTATTCAATTGTTTCAGCCATGTTCAACTCTTCATTACCCCATTTAGAGTTTTCTTGGCAGAGATACTGGAGTGGTTTTCCATTTCCTTCTCTGGCTATACAAATGAGGAAACAGGCAAACAGAGTTAAATCTTTTGCCCATGGTTACACAGCTAGTAAGTGTCTGAGACCAGATTTTAACTTATGAAGGAAGGTGAATCTTCCTGATTCTAGGCCCTATGCTCTACCCACTGTGCCACATGGCTGCCCTAAGGACATATACTCATCATCAACATCAAGGAAGAATATATATTCATCATCATCATCATTGAAAAATTCACAGAAACTGAGAATAGGATCTT
>JAQQSZ010012286.1:0-12049 GCA_028646595.1 Phalanger gymnotis | reverse complement strand
TGGTGTGTTTTTGCTGCCTGGCTATGTTCCCAGCCAACTTACTTAACCCTTGAGTTTTTCAGCGGAGTATGACTGCTTGTAGACTAACGAGTTCTATGTTCCACGCTTGGGCAGATGCACTGCCTTAGCAGCACTCCTCCTTCCCCCAAAACCCCCTACCTGGACTGGGCTTAAATCTTCAGCAGGCTCTGCACTCCTGCTCTGATCAGCCACTTAATTCCTCCCACCAGGTGGGCCTGGGGCCAGAAGCAACTGCAGCAGTAGTTCTAAAGCTACCCCACCTCCGCTGCCCCAGGGGTGGTGGCTGAACCGCAAACTCAGTCCCGCAGCTTTTCCCACTAACCTTCTCTGTTGTCTTTGCTGTTTGTGGGTTGTGAGGTCTGGTACATGACACAGCTCAGTAATTTATGATGCTAGGGCACTCTCCGCTCGGCTCGTGGTCTGGTTGGTCCGCGGTCCGCGCCACGTGCTGGGCTCTGCTTGGCTCAGCTCCGCTCCCCTCAGCTGGGAGCTGGGAGCTCCGTGAGGGACAGACCTTAGCCAGAGACCATCCAGGCTGTCCTGGGCTGGAGCTCTGCTTCCCTCTGCCACTTCGTGGGTTCTGCAGCTCTAGAATTGGTTCAGAGCCATTTTTTTTATAGGTTTTCGGAGGGACTTGGTGGGGAGCTCACGCCAGTCACTGTTTTCCAGCCACCATCTTGGCTCCGCCCCCCCCAATTTACATTTTTAATATTATTCCAATCTAACTATCAAGGGGATTCTCTGTAGAACTTGATGAAATGATAATAAAATTCACTGGAAAAACAAAAATTCTAGAACGTTCAGGGAAATTATGGTTTTAAAAATACAGAAATAGATCAGTGGAACAGACTAGACAAGGCAAAAATCAGAAAGAGAGAACTTAATTACCTAGTGTTTGATAAAGTAGAAAACATAAATTACCTGGGGAAAAAAAGTCCTTATTTGATTAAAAACTACTGGGAAAGCTGGAAAACAGTATGGCAGAAATTTAGCTTTGATTATCACCTTACACCATATTCCACAATGCATTCTAAATGGATATCCAACCTTAATATTAACGATTATACCAAAAACAGGAAAAAAGAAATGGCTCCTATACCATTTACAACAATAAGTAGATGTCTTCTAAAGCAAGAAGAAATAGAAACAAGTACAAAAGATAAAACAGATAATTTTCATTACATGAAATGGAAAAGCTTCTGCACAGACAAAATTAATGCACTTAGGATAAGAAGGAAAGTGATTTGTTGGGAGTGTTAAGGATAACTTTACATCAAATTTATCTGATAAAAGTTTGGTATCCACAATATCATATCATATCTATCTATCTATCTATCTATCTATCTATCTATCTATCTATCTATCTATCTATACATACATAAAATATACAACAGTATATCTAGTACATATGTCAACATATAATATTATATGTAATATTAAATTAGATATATAGTGTATTTATACATATATACACCCATATGTAATAATATACACCACATATGTATATAAAACAATATGCACACTATACACCCACAAACTACAACAATGTAAATGAAAAGAAAAACTATATGCCAAACAAATAAAATTGTAAAGATCAAGTGGGAATGGAATGAAGAGATATGAGAGTCCCTGCACCCCCAACCCCACCTTTCAGTGGAGGTGGGAGGTCCATATGTATTACACATTGTATGTGTTTTCTGAATTTTTCATTGTATTAATAAGATTATCAGATTTCTTCTCTTAAAATAATAGTTGTATGAAATGGCTCATTAGAAGAAAGAGAAGTGATACTTTAGGATAACTATGATGATGTAAGAAACAGAAGATATCAATAAAAACTTAATGAAAAGATTTAACATAAGTTTCTAAAATGCCTTAGGATTACTTAGGATCCTAGCACCCAGAATAGTATTTTTATGCAATATGCATGTCATAAATGCATCTTGTATTGGCAAGAGATTTGTAGCAAAGTCCCTCTTTTTTAAAATGTTATTTATTTTATTTTGAACTTAAGAAATAAAACAAACATTCTAATAACATAGTAGAACATGAAACAGCAAATTATTATGTATACTTTGCTATTCCTTTTAAATATATAATAAAATTATTATGTGACTTTCTTTTTTTTCTTCCTTATCTCGCCCCAGAGATGACAATTAGACACAAATTATACACATATACATACATACACCTCTACATATATACATATAGGTGTGTGTATGTAAAATAATTCTATACATATTTCTATTTATCAGTTCTTTCTCTGGATACAGATGACATCTTCCTTCATAGGGCCATTGTAGTTAAATTGGGTTTTTGGAACAATTGAAATGACTTAGTCACTCAAAGCTGTTCTTAAAACAACATTGCTGTTATTATATACAATGTTCTCTTGGTTCTCATTTAGCTTTTCATTATTTCATGCAAATCTATCCATGTTTTTTCTATAATCTTTGAGCTCATCCTTTCTTATAGCCCAGTAGTATTCCACCACAACCATATACCACAATGTGTTCAGCCATTCCCCTCAAAGTCCTTCCTATGAATATCTTTTGTCTCAATGCCTAGCTCCTTTTTTGTTTGGAATTCCTGTACCTATTGCCCATATCCTTTATCTGGTATTCCTTGCTTCTTTGTCTGGGTTTCTGGTCCTTGCTGCCTGACTAACCAGCATTTGAGAGCATTGCTTAACTCTGACTTATGATGGATGAGGCAAATTATCCCTCTGGTCTTACCTGGCCATTGATATTACTAATGTTCTTCCAGTACCTGATATGGTAATAGTATGTGTCCCCACTCCAGACTCCCCAGCCCCACCCCCATTTAGGAGCCTAGACCTGCCCATTCCTTCAGCTTCCTGATACTAGGAATGCTTTGCGCCCCTTGCCCATTTACCACTCATGACTCAGCCCTGACAAAAAGGAATCCCTCTTATATTTAAAGAAATTCAGAGAAAGTCGTTGCACAGATTCCCAGGCAATTCTAATTGAACACTTTCCTTATCAGAAAGTGTTTTCCTTAGGTGGTATAGTAAACACTTGGATTGAAGTAAGGAAAATATGAGTTCAAATCCTACCTTATATATCTAAGAATTGTATGAGTGAGTCATTTAACCTCTTCTAGATTTTCCTCATCTGCAAAGTAGGGGCAATACCAGCACCTATCTCAAAAGACTATTCTGAAGATCGAATGAGATAACACATATAAAGGAAGTCAATAAGGATTTATTAAGTGCCTATTATGTTCCAGGCTCTATGCTAAGTGTTAGGAACAGAAAGAAAGCAAAAATTGTCTCTGCCCTCAAAGAGTTTACTAACAGAGAAGCACTTTGAAAACCTTTTAACTTTATATAAATATTAATATTGTTATAATTATTATATCTCATATTTTTCAGACTTCATTATTGAGTTTACAAGACAAACATTTAAAGCCATGAAATGGAAGATATCCACACTTTGATCTCCTCCTCCCAAATCTTCTCGTGCTTATACAGAAATGTATACAGCTCCCTAGATATCTTCCTCCTAAAGTTCACAAACAATTCTACATAGAATTCCTAATGACTTAAGATTATTAATTACTAAAGATTAGAGACAGTATCTAAGCAAATAATGAAGGTCCCAAACCCCTACCAATGCAGAATCCAACTTCTTTTAAAAATATTTAATCTCTTTTTCTTTATTGGTAGTATAGACCATATTAAATATCTGATATAATAACTCTCAAGTAATAATATATGATTTTAAGCTTTTACTCATTTAAGATATTTTAAATTATTGCTAACCATATTCTTGGCTTAAGATCTGTGTCCAATAACCAATGAATGTACATATACCATGTGGAAGTCAATATTATCAATCTTGACATTTTCAGTGTTAACAAAAGACAGAATTAAGTTGTAGGTAAATGAAAAGTAACTTATACACATAGAAGCTGGTGGATTTGATTTTTCCATGGGCAAAAAGCAACATCATTTGATGCGACAGTTGGTCATTTGATACTACACTGCTCATTCCAAAAAGATGACCCTAAAGAGAATGGCAGCTTGCATGTTAACATCTGGTTTAGAGATTTATTTACACTCCTGGAAAAAAATTTATCTATACAAATTTACACTCCTGGAAAAAGCTTATCTATACAAATTGCCACCATTTTCCAAGCCCTCATTCACTTCTCTACACATTCCCATCTGACTTCAGTTTATCTGAAACAATTCTCTCTGAGATCAACAACGATTTCTTTAGCTACAATTTAAAGATCTTTTCCCAGTCCTCAATCTTCTTAACTCCTTTGCAGCATTTGACACTGCCAACCATTGACTCTTCTAGATCTTCTTGACTTCTGGGGTTTCCAGGTTTTCTTTTAGATCCACTTCTACGTGTCTTGCTGATCCTTCTTAGTCTTCACTGAAGAGTCATCACGTCCTGCCTCAAGTGTTGGTGTAACCTAAGGTTTTCATTTTTTTTCTCTCTACATTCCCTCCCCTTAATAAAAGGATTTGTTCTGTGAAGTTTTGATTCAGTCAAAGGGCTGTACTTGAGGACCTAGAGGGTCACATGTGGTTTCACGGCTTCAAGTTCCCCACCTTCGCTCTAGCCAAATTGGCCTTTCTTTTCCTTACTTGCAACATTGTGCCTCCTGATCTTGATCTCTGTATCTTTAGTGAGGATGTTCTTTCTCTTCACCTCTTCTTTTCAGACTATGTAGCTAGTTTCAAGGCTCAGATCCAGTGCTAGTTCCTTCATGAGGCCTTCCTTAATCCCCCTTGGTTTTATCTTCTCTGCCCAGAAATAATTTTGTATGTATCCTGTATTTATTTTGAACATGTTGAATGTCCAAACCTAAATTTACTTCTTTGCAATCTCTATCTACTGCTCCTAGTTCCACCCTATGGGGGTGGCCCAATTGAGGCCCAATTTCATTTATACATAATGGCTTTTAAAGTGCTTCAAGACAGCTATTATGTTCCTGCTGAATTTTCTCTTTCTCAGCTAATCATCAATTCCTTCAACAGATCCCAGTAGAACAATGAGTTGAATTATTATTTTTTTGCCATTCTGGTTGCCCTGTTATAGATATTCTCCAGTTTATTAGTGTTCTTTCCTAAATTATGATGTTAAAAACTAAATAAAATACTCTGGGTATGGTCTAACCAGCTTAGAATACAGAAGGACTATCCCCATTTCATTTTTGCTTCTCAATGCAGTCCAAATTTGCATTAACTTTCTTGTCTGTCTTCCCTAACTCTTGAATTCACCATTTTCATTTTTGATACTGGCAATTTGGTTTTCTTCTTTCTTTTTTTAATCAGATTGACCAAAGTTTTATCAATTTTATTGTTTTTTTTTTCATAAAACCAGCTCTTAGTTTTATTTATTAGTTCAATAGTTTTCTTGTTTCGATTTTATTAATCTCTCCTTTGGTTTTCAGTATTTCTAATTTGGTATTTAATTGGGGATTTTAAATTTGTTCTTTTTCTAGCTTTTTCAGTTGCATGCCCAATCCATTGATCTCCCTTTTCTCTATTTTATTCATGTAAGCATTCAGAAATATAAAATTTCCCCTAAGAACTGCTTTTGCTGCATCTCATAAGTTTTGGTATGTTGTTTCATTATTGGCATTCTCTTGAATGAAATTATTGATTGTTTCTGTGATTCGTTCTTTGACCTACTCATTCTTTAGGATTAGATTATTTAGTTTCCAATTAATTCTTAGTCTATCTTTCCATGGTCCTTTGCTACAAATAATTTTTATTGCATCATGATCTGACAAAGATTCATTGACTATGTCTGCCTTTCTGCACTGGATTGTGAGGTTTTATGCCTTAATATGTAGTCAATTTTTGTGTATGTGCCATGTACCTCTGAGAAAAAGTATGTTCCTTTCTATCCCCGTTCAGTTTTCTCCAGAGATCTATCATATCTACTTTTTCTAAAATTCTATTCACCTCCTTAACTTCTTTCTTGTTTATTTTGAGGTTAGATTTATCAAGTTCAAAGAGGGGGAGGTCGAGGTCCCCCACTAGTATAGTTTTGCCATCTATTTCTCTCTTAACTTCTCCCCTAAGAATCTGGATGATATACCACTTGGTGCATATATATGTTAAGTAATGATATTACTTCATTGTCTATGGTGCCTTTTAGCAGGATCCAGTTTCCTTCCTTATCTCTTTTAATTAGATCTATCTTTCCTTTTTCTTTGCCTGAGATTAGGATTGCTACCCCTGCTTTTTTTTACTTCAGCTGAAACATAAATATATTCTACACTAGCCTTTTATCTTTACCCTGTGTGTGTCTCCCTGTTTCAAATGTGTTTCTTGTAAACAACATTTTGTAAGATTGTAGTTTTTAATCCATTCTGCTCTCTGCCTCTGTTTTGTGGGAGAGTTCATCCCATTCACATTCATAGTTATGATTACTGTCTGAGTCTTTTTTTTCTGTCCTATTTCACCCCTCATTTATGCTTTTATTTCTCCCTTCTCCCTTCCTTTCCTCAAAAGAGTTTTGCCTTTGACCACTGCCTCCCTCCATATTCCATCTCTTTCAGCCCCCCATTATCTTATCCTTTTCCCTTACTACTATTTCTCTCCCTTCTAACCACCCCCATTTTCTTTCCCCTTTCTACTCCTACTGCCTGTAGGGCAAGTTTAATTTCTATATTTAATAGAGCATATTATTCCCTCTTTGAACTAAATCATCAGTGTAAAGCTCAAACACTGCTCTTCTCCTTCCCTTTTCCCTCTACTATACTATGTTTTTGTGCCTCTTCATGTGATGTAATTAACCCTTTTCTGCCTCCTCCTTACCTCTTCTCTCATTACAATCCCTTTACATCTCTTAAGTTTTTTACCATCTCATCAGTTGATTTATACCCATACCCTCTATCTATGTATATCACTTTTAGATGTTGTACTAACTATACCATTCTCAAAATTAGCAAATATCATCCTCCCATATAGGGATGTAAACAATTTGTCCTTGTTGAATAACAAGGTTTTTTTTCTTTTTTTCTCTGTTTACCTTTTTATGCCTCCCTTGAGTCTTGTACTTGAAGATCAAATTTTGCATTGAGCTCTGGCTTTTTCATTAGGAAGGTCTGGAATTCCCTTATTTTATTGAATGTCCATCTCCTTGCCTGAAAGATTATGCTTAATTTTGCTGGATAGTTGATCCTTGGTAGTAGTCCAAGATCCTTTGCCTTTTGGAATGTCATATTCCAACTCCTCCTGTCTTTTAATGTAGAAGCTGCAAGATCCTGTGTGATCCTGACTGTAGTGCCATGATATTTAAACTGTTTCTTTCTAGCTGCTTGCAGTATTTTCTTCTTAATCTGATAATTCTGGAATTTGGCTACAATATTTCTTGGAGTTTTCAATTTGAGTTCTCTTTCAGGGGTGATCAGTGGATTCTTTCAATGACTATTTTACCCTCTGGTTCTGGGACCTTAGGGCATTTTACTTTAGGATTTCTTGGAAGATACTGTCTAGGCTTTTTCATCATGGCTTTCCAGAAGACCAGCAATTCTTAGATTATCTCCCCTGGATCTATTTTCCAGGGAGTTATTTTTACAATGAGGTATTTTACATTTTCTTCTATTTTTTTCATTCTTTAGATTTTTTTTGACTGATTCTTCATGCCTCGTAGAGTCATTGGCTTCTACTTGCCCAATTCTAATTTTTAGCAAATTATGTTCTTCAGGTAGCTTCTGCATTTCTCTTTCCATTTGGCCAATTTTATTTTTCAAGGATTCATTTTCTTCTGTTAGATTCTATAATTTTTCTTTCACCTTTGACTTTTACAATCCTCCTTGAGCTCTTCCAGGAATGCTTTTTAGGCTTGAGACCAGATCATATTCCCTTATGAGGTTTCAGATGTGGGTATAGAGTCAATGCTGTCCTCTTCTGAATTTGTATTTTGAGCTTCTCTGTCTTCAGAGAATATGATTCAATGGTCTTCTTTTACTTTTCAATTGCTTCTTCATGGCTTTTAAAGTGGATCTCTGCTTCTGAGGTTCACGGGGCTCTGTCCCAAGCTTCTTGCATTGGCAGCTTGGGGCCTGATTACTGGCTTTGTGTGCTGTGGCCTCTCGTTTTGTCAGCTAGAAGCTATATACTGCTGCAGCTCACCTGGTGCTGAACTGGAGATGGCTGGTGGGTATTGAGGACTGAGGCCCAGTGAAGTCTTTCTGAGTTTCCCGGGGTTACACTGAAGCTCCCAGCATGAGGTGTGGGGGAGGGGTGGTCTGGCTGCTAGAAGTCTCCTTTTCCCCTAGGGCTGCATTATATAGCAACGGTGGCCTCAGGGGTTGGTCTGTGCTGGTGTATGCCAATTCCCCTGGTTGTAAGAAGGCACATCTGGGGTCTTGATGTTGGTGTGTGCTGGCTCTACCCCCCTGGGGCTCAGGAACTCTTGCTGGTCCGCTAAGGTGTGGCTTGCTGGGATGCCTCCCTTCCTGCACTGGTCTCCTTCCATCACCACAAGAGGGGGTCTCCCTAGCTTCCTGAGCTAAACAACTACTGAACCCCCACTTCAGGCTCCTCTTTTCCAGGGTTTTTCCTAGGGCAGTATTCTCTGGGTTATTAAAAGGAGGGATGAGAGCTCTTAGATTTTACTCAGTCATCATGGCTTCCGGAAGTTCAGTAAGATGAGTTTCAAACCTTTACACTGTGTGCTGACAGTCCCGGGAGTAGCTGCTGCTGTTGCCACAGAGTCTGTGCTTCTATCTCACCTACCTCTGACAGACTCCCCTCCTGCACAGAGAGAACTGGAGATTTCCACAAGAGCTGTCAGGCTGGGCCTGTCCCCATTCTGGTACGATGCTCAAGTAGGGTTGGAGATAGTTTCATGTGCTCAGTGCTCTCCCAGACCAGTGAAACAGACCCCTCTCGCCAATTTTCTAGGCACTCCTGGCTTGGAAATCTACCACACTCTGTCTCCCAGTGGATTCTACTTCTCAAATCTGTTCAGATTCACTTCTCAAGAGGTATCTGAAAGAATTTATGAGAGAGCTTGGGCATGTCCCTGCTTTCGCCTGCCTTCTCTCATTCTTGTAATATGTTTAACTTGTATCCACTAAAGCCACAAGACTTATTCTTTATTTTTCCCACAAGACAAAACAAAACCTGCTGCCTAACCAATCCTCCACAATCTTGCACTTGTAGTGTAAATATTTAGAACCTAAGTATAAAATTTTACATTTGCCTCTACTACATTTCACCTCAATAGATTAAGCCCAATGTTCTCACCTATCAAGATCTTTTTTTTCATATCTTGACATTACAATCCAATAAGACTATGACTCTCAGATTTTCATCATTTCAGAATATGATAAATAGCAGGATCTGTTTTCTAGTCACTTATTGGTTTGTGAGGCTATCTGGGATATATACTGAGCTATCTCAACACTTCACGGGGGAAAATGCAGCATAATCTAGATATTAGGATATAACTTGTATTTTTTTTTCCTTTTAAAACAAGTCTTAAACTCTCCTTCATGTTACATGTGTTTGATACCTTCTATACTATCTGTGTTAACCAATTAATATAACAATCCAATTCTAATCCAATTAAACTGGTTTGTTCTGAATCACTTAATGAAGTCAAAGTGATGTATTAAGATCTGGACCTAGGAGAAAGGAATCTTCCATAGGTAGGGGCAAAATTGGACAATATAGAGTAAATTAAATCTAGGCCAAGTTGAGTAATTGGATTGAAAGAAGAGTAATGGTAGGGAGACTGTAAGTAGCCCCACCCACCCGAAGTCTGTCATATGCCTTTGAAATTTATATAACACTGTCTTTTAATTATCTCATCAGATACTATTTTTAAATAAGGAAAAAAGTGACAGCAAGCATGGTTTAGTGATTTCGATATTTGAAAAAAGAAAACTACAGAAAGGTTCCCTCTCTAGCACGTCATGTCTTTTTACTCTCCACAGTGAACACTCTGTAGTGTATTCTGAACTACAATTTGTAGCAGCAGCAGTACGTGACAACTATTTCCCACTATATACACTGTTTAATATTTCTAAAATAAGTGACTTTAAATAAGAAAAGGGTATAGTGTCATATCACCCAGTCCGTGAGCCTGACGTTGAGAGGACTGCTGAAAGGGATGGGTTAATTGGCAGGATACCACTTCACATATTCTCAGAACCATCTTGCTAGTCATTTATTACTCTACAGCATTTTGCCACTTCCACTCTCTCTGACAAAGCTCACCACAAAACCACAAGCTCACTCCAATTTCTGTGCAAAAGTTCAACTTGAAAAGGTTTCCTTAAGTGTTATTTTTATTTGTATTTTTTTCAGCGACAGAAATAGTGCTAAGCCTACAAAAAAAAATTCTCCCATTTCTCCCCTGTGACCCTTCTCTTTTCTGACAGATCCACAGATCTTTTGAAGAAAATAAATTTTAAATCACCTTCCCTATTAACTTCCTCCTTTCTCCTTCAGTAAGGCATCCTCAAGTAAATAGTTTCTTCATGTTAGTTTCTAGCTACCCAGGGATCCTCACTGTGCTGTCCAGCCTGAGATAGCTTACCTCAGGAGTATACTATCCTCCAAATCTTTATAAAATCCGTTTTCTCTAAATCCCATCCAATCTTACCTTTCCCATATCTCTAATCTTCAATAACTAATCTGATTAAAGTAATCCATGTTTTCTGTGTAGCATGAGATAAATTCAGGGATTTATCTGTGTGTGTGTGTGTGTGTGTGTGTGTGTGTGTGTGTGTGTGTGTGTGTGGTGTATGTATTGTAGAACCCTCTGGCAATCTGGTGAAGCCTCAATTTTTCTCAGAATGATGTTTTTAAATGCAGTTAGATAGAGAGATAGATAGATAGATAGATAGATAGATAGATAGATAGATAGATAGACAGAAACTATATGTGTGTATATATTTATATATACAATGTATATTACAAATGTAACCAATTACATTAAAATATAATTATAAAAAATTTAGACCACATATTCACTGATCCCAGGGTGAGAACTCCTTAATTAATGTTATATGCTTCCCAGATATACAACATAACACAAAAGAGGATTCAATATAAAAACATGAATTTCCATTTCACACTTAATGTTTTCTGAAAAAAAATGTATTAGTACTACACATCATTTTGAAAGCTACCCTGCTTTTCTGTGCTTCCAATTAATGTTATACGCTTCCCAGATGGCATATCTGCATTTTAACAGAGGGAAGTTAAGGACCAATGTCTTATTCCTAAAGAAATAATTCAGATGGTGGTTGTTGTTGTTTTTCCTTCATTTTTGAAGAGGACTGATTACATCCCAAGAGTGATGTCTTGACTTAGGTGAAAATTGGATATAAGTGAGGCAGAGTTGCACAAAGTCTTCAGCCTAATTCTCTCTTCCAGTCATTAAGATCCAGTGGCAAGACAAAAGTCAAGATGACTGGTGATGGCCTGGGATGCAATGGATAACTTTGGCATCTTTGATGTCTGGCATGGTTGTTGGAATAAAATGTTCTCATCTGCCCATTTTCCAGAGAAAGTCTTCATATGCTTGGGATAGATATCCCTCTAGATCACTAATGAGTTTGAGACCTGTCAGAGAAAGTCTTTGTATGCTCAGGAGAGACATTCCCCTAAATCACTGATGAGTTTGAGGCCTGTCAGTTACCCTCAATGTGGTTTAGCCCATCTCTCAAGATGGTTTTACTGCAATGTGGCTACTGTGCATGCTACAGTTTCTTGGAGCAATAGGTAAAAATTGGGTGAAAGTTGGACACCAAAACTGGGTGAACAGCCATAAAAAGGGCTTGGCAAGCTCTCGTACCAGAAGTGCTAGTCTTCCCTTGACACTGCATACACCCCAATTCAGATGGTAGGTATGTTGTATCTCTCTCAGTTGAATGGAAGTTCTTTGAAAGCACTGATGATTTTTCCCCGTAGTCGTATCCTCTGTACCAATATGGTGTCTCACACATGATAGGACATACATGTAGTAGGAAGGCCGAATTTATAATCTCAAATATAATCATGTATATGTTTGAATGGTTC
>JAQQSZ010012285.1:0-12049 GCA_028646595.1 Phalanger gymnotis | reverse complement strand
GCAACCAGAATGTACGCCATCTTGGAGTGGGGGGGGAGGAAATGGGGAGAAAATTTGTAATTCAAACGCCTGTGAAAATCAAGGCTGAAAACCAAACATGTCAAAAATAAATTAAAAAAAAAAGAAATATCCATAAAGTAACATTTCCCTAATCCCAAACCCAAGGTAGGTTCTACCCTGGAATCACACTACCTAGGGAGTTTAATCCCATTCTCCTCAACACAGGAGGTTGAAGTTCATGAACACTGACTTAGGCTACGTAGATAAGCATTGGATAGAGCACTAAGCCTGGACCTAGTAAGTGTCTGAGGCTAGATTTGAACCCAGGAAGCTACATCTTCCTGACTCCAAGCCCAGCAATATATTTACTGTACCACCCAGCTGCTGCCCCCTCATCCTAATGTCTTCCCTCTATTGATTACCTTAGGTTTCTCATGTACGTATCTTTTCTCTACCTAGTTGTTTGCATCATGTCTCCCTTCTTAGACTATGAGCTACTTGTGATTAGGAATCATCTTTTGCCTTTCTTTGTATTCCCAGGGCTTAGCACAGTGCCTGGAACATAGTAAGTACTTAGTAAATGTTTATTGACTAACTAAACTGGGGAAAGTGAATAGGCAAAAAGACTGAGCTTACTTTTATAGACCATAGAAAGGGAGGCTTCCTGTGAAAAGAGAATGTCTCCCTCCTGTTTTCAAGTTTCCTCAGTCCGAGCCAAACAATCAACTTGGAGGCAGCCCCTGTCGTTGAAAACCAATACCGGCATTTTCCATGTGTAGGTATCCCCCAGATGCCTCTAAACCAAAGTTCGCAGCTCTAAATTCATCAGATCAAATGGGACAAGTCATCAAATTGATCTGGGACTCTACTGGCCAATCTAACTAATGGTGATGGTGGCGATGTTAAAGATGATGGTGATAATGATGATTATGATGAAAGGAGAGGAAAGTAACCATATGAAAGATGCAGTTAGTCTGTCTTTTTCCAAGGAAAAATCTTATAATCAGTAATAATGATGAGTAAGATCCATTTCCTTATGTCTCACATGTTAAACAAATTTCTCTCCACTATGCTTAATGCAGCAAAGCTATTTTTAGAAAACTACACTTGAAATGAGTTATCAATGCTTTAAATAATGTTCAATAAAATATGACATTTGGAGAAGATTCAAAGAATTTAATCCTGTTTTATTCAATGGTCTGAATAGAAACAATTAGTCAAGACAGTGGTGATTCAGGTACATCACAGAAAGTGAGTCTCTGTGGCAAGAAAACAGTGGTTCTGAATCCACAAAGAAAACAAGCCAACTCTAAGGTTCAAATGAAAAAAAAATTGATTTACTGGCCCTAGAAAAACACCCTTTGGTCATTCTGCTTTTTTAACTTTTGTTCCTTGATGACAGATTGATCTGGTTTGAGAAACATACTATTTTCAAGTGGTATAATCACACAATAGCACACATTCTAGCTACCAGATTAATTTTAATAAACACAGAAGAAAATAGAACAAAATTCAAAATGTACTTAACTCCTGCAGTGCTTTCATATGCAATTATTACTTCCTTCAGTGGACAAATAACAGCAAATAGCGGAACATGGCAGCATGAGGGTGCCCACTTGCCTGATGTTGCGTCAGGCGAGCACTTTTCTGTCCCTAAGTCCGTGAAACATTTTGATTTTATAAAGTGAAGACCTGCCACGACAGGTACCTTTTTCTTTAAGACCCTCTTAGTTCTACTATTTCCTTGTCAATCATAACTTTCACTTATCACTCAGTCTTTCCAAATACACACTTAGATAATCAAGAGGTTTATGCAATGGGTAAGTAGATCAATATAAGATACTTGCATTCTTTGTTATAAACAATTCATTTTATATGTTAACTATTCCTCCTTTTTCTGAGATTTAATCTGAGTGCTATGTAAAAGCCTGATTAAAATCTATTAAGAACAGCTAGTTATATTGCATTGGCTAATTCTATTAAAATTTTGATTCAAACCAGCAATTGAATGAACACTTCTTAGAGGCCTACTATATGCCAGGCACTATGCCAAATGTTGTGGATACAAAAGCAAAACCCTACCCATTTCAAAGAGTTTATATTCTACTCTGAGGGCACAACATGTATGCAAACAAGCAAAATATTCACAAAGTGGTACAAAGCAACTTTAAAAGGAAAATAGGACTTACTAAAGTTGAACTGTTTTGTTTACATTCCTACAGGGAAATGTGTTGTGTGTAATTCATGAGACCTCTGTATTAGGGTAGCTGAAGGGAATATACATGTGTATATAGAGAGAGAGGGAGGGACGGAGAGGGAGAGGGCACAGGGTGAGTTGAATATGAAGGGATGATATCTAAAAAAATAAAATAAAATTAAGGGATGAGAGGAATATATTGATAGAGGAGAAAGGGAGAGATAGAATGGGGTAAATTATCTCACACGAAAGTGGCAAGAAAAAGCAGTTGGTTAGAAGGGAAGAGGGGGCGGGTGAGGGGGAATGAGTGAATCTTGCTCTCATCTGATTTGATTTGAGGAGAGAATACCGTACATACTCATTTGGGTATCTTACCCCACATGAAAGTAGGGAGAAGGGGATAAAAAAGGGGGATAATAGAAGGGAGGGCAGATGGGGGAAAAGTAATCAAAAGCAAGCACTTTTGAAAAGGGACAGGGTCAAGGGAGAAAATTGAACAAAGGGGGACAGGACAGGAAGGAGCAAAATATAGTTAGTCTTTTACAACATGACTATTTATGGGAGTGTTTTGCATAATGATACATGTGTGGCCTGTATTGAATTGCTTGCCTTCTTAGGGAGGGTGGTTAGGGAGGGAGGAGTGGAGAGAATTTGGAACTCAAAGTTTTAAAAGCAGATGCTCAAAAAAAAGGTCATTTTTTTCATGCAACGGGAAAATAAGATATACTGGCAATGGGGCATAGAAATCTGTCTTGCCCTACAAGAAAGTAAGGGGAAAAGGGATGGGAGGGGGAGAGGAAGGGGAATGATAGAAGGGAGGGCTGACTGGGGAACGGGGCAATCAGAATATATGCCATCTTGGAGTGGGGGAGGGTAGAAATGGAGAGAAAATTTGTAACTCAAAATCTTGTGGAAATCAATGCTGAAAACTAAAAAATATCGAATAAAGAAAATGATCACAAAAATAAAAAAATAAAAGGAAGATAGGACTAACAACTTGGAGACATCAGTAAAGGTCTCATATAGGATGTAGCATCATGTGAGGGGAGTGCCTTCCAGATGTGTGTGACTACTCATACAGAGGAGGTGAGAGATGAAATGTCATGTATGGGTGATACACCCAGGAGGACAATTTGAAAAGAATGGAAAGTGAATGAAAAGAAGTAACATGAAAAAAGACTGAAAGGTCAATGGAGGTCCAACTATGGAAGGCTTTAAATTCCAGACCAACTATCTCATATCCTGGAGATAATAGGGAACCATTAAAAGAGTGACATGGTGATATCCATGTTATAGAAACATCAGTTTGGTAGCTGGGTGGAAAGTGAGAAAGGTTGGATATGAGAGACTCTAGAAGCCAAGAGACAGATAGAAGACTATTATAATAGTCTGGGTTGGTTGGTGTCCTTCATTCTCAAAGAGGACCAAAATGATATCACTATGTTGGAGTCAAGGTACTATGGTCCACCTGCGACTGATCAGACAAACTCAGAAGGCTCTACTATAGTCTGGGCACAAATAGTCTATATGAACATTTGGAGTGGAGATGCCTCTGTATTTGTGCATCTCACATTTCTTCTGAGCCACTGCAATTCTGTTTGGGTCATAGAGTACAGTACTTTCTTTGATGTGGGCACACCATGCTGGGCAATCCTGTGCCAATGTCTTCCCATGTGTCACAATCAATTGCAAAGTTCTTGTATTGCTTCTTCTTGGCATGCAGGACCCAGAATTCTCTTGCCCCCACAAAAATTTAATTATTTTCTCTCCAATTTATGAATGAATGAAAAAATGTGTATTAAGCACTTAATATGTACCAGCTAGGTGGTGCCATAGTGCAGAGTGCTAGGCCTGGAGTCAGGAAGACCTGAGTTCAAATTCAGCCTTAGACACTTACTAGCTGTGTAACCCCAGCCAAGTCATTTGAACTTTGTTTGCCTCAGTTTCCTCATCTGTAAAATGGGGGTGATAATAATAGCAGCACATCCAAGGTGTGAGGATCAAATGAGGTGATAGTTGTCAATCACATAGCACAGTGTCTGGCACATAGTAGGAACTATATTAATGGAAATCATAACACGACTGACACACCCTTTCTAGAAATGTTGGTGTTGACTCCAATATTGTGCTCATAGCTAGAGTGGTGGCATTGGGGTGGTGCTATGGGCAGGTGGTGCTGTCATGGCATAAAGATGGCCAGAAAGTGGCACAGTGGGGCCGAGATGGGGAAAAAATAGATACAATGATCACTTATACAATGCCAGCTTATATTTAGATAGCACCTACTAGCTGTGTGGCTATGGTCAAGATTCTCTCAGTTTCCTCCTCTGTTTAAAATAAATGAGGCTAATACTTGTTTTATCTTCCTTTGAAGGATTATTGTAAAAAAAGTAATTTATGAACTTGAAAGTGCCTTCCTTGAGACAATCTTGAGTATGGTTATCCTCAGTTTTCAGATGAGTAGCCTGAAGTTCAGAAAGGTGAAATGATTTGAACCCAAATCACATAGTTATCAAGTAGCCAGGTCCCAACTAAAATCAGTCCAAGTCCAATCAATATTCTATTATACCTCCTGGAAATGTCCAATCCCTCTTCATATCCCCCCCCTCCCCAAACCTTCTCTTCCTCAATTTTTTTCACCAATTCTCATATGGATTGGCATATTCCCCTATCCTCTAGGCATCTTGGTTGCCTTCTCCTGGACCCAACACAGCTTGTCTATGGCTTTCTTTTCTGCAGCACACTGAATTATACTCCATTTATGGTCCTACCAGAGCCAATTATAGATGGATTTTCAGCTCCCTAATCCTAGACTTTATGTCTCTTTCAATGCAGCTACCATATCCTGCTATAGAGAGCATGGTATGACACATTGCATAAGAGACCAGCCTCAGAGTTAGAAAGGCCTGGGTTCAATTCCTGCCTCTAATGCACAATGAGAAGGGAATTTTGATTTTTATATTAATTGATATGATATGTGTAATGAATAGACTAATGATTTAGAATTCTCTGGAATTGCCTTTTCCAACCTGTGAGTCAGAGCTCACAATGCAGCTTGAAATGATTGATGAAAACTATGACAGTGCTCACAATCACTGCCTGTGTACCTGAAATGAAGCAAATCAAAGATTGGAGAACCTGTTCCCATCACACAGCTCCAGTCTTGTGCCTGCCAAGTCACAACCCCCAAAGACTGGACTCCAGAATTATTGTATTGTCTTCCACTTGTGGGAAACCATGGGAAACCACTCTGGCCCAGGGAGCCATTGTCTGTAATCCACCTTCCCTTCTCCCTTCTCATTGTGATTTGTGTGTATAATCTCTGTCTTCACTTCTGAAAGGTAGAATTCTATCAGAAGAATTCCTGATTTGCAAATCTATTCCTCATAATGAAACTGATTAATTAAATGGCTACCTGATTACTGGCACTTTGTCTCTGGCCTGCTGTTTCCTCATTCTCAGGTTAGAGACTGGCTCAGTAAAATCCTGTTAACAATAGTCACCAGTTAGTGCTAGGTGACCCTAGACAAGTAACCTTTCAATGCCCTAAGGCTACACCCCTCACTTGACCCCTACCATCCCCTCAAGCTGTCATGCTATAACTTTCCTCCCTTTTTCATAGCCAAACTCCTAGAAAAAGTTATCTACAGATTTTCACCTTCCATCTACTTGTCAAACTCTTGCAAGCCAGCCCTACTACTCACCTGAAACAGCTCTCTGCCTGATTTCCAACAGTCTCTTCATTGTTAAATCTCACAATCTTTTCTCAAAGCTCATTCTTCATGACTTCTCTGGCTTTTTGACACTGTTGACCAACCTCCCTCCAGGACAGACTCTCTTCCCCGGGTTTTCACGACTCTACTCTCTCCCGGTCTTCATCCTGACCTCCCCTGTTCTCTCCTCCTGTTTCATTTGCTGGATCTTCATCCTTATCCTGCCCCAAAACTATGGTAACTCTCTCTCAAGGCTCCATCCTGAGTCCTCTTCTCTTCTCTCTTTACATGGATGAGGCAGCTATATTAGAAACATAAAGGAGCTAATTTGTCTGTAGCATCTCTAAAACTATTCAACTGGAACAGTCTCACTCTTTTCTGGCTGCAAACAAGGGAAGAAGGTCCTGTTCACCCACAACCTAAACACCATACACTGAGCTAGGCATGGGAGATAGCCTACTTTTCTTACCCCCCTCCCCTTTTAGGTCCTATGGTGCAAGAGAGTTGGATTTGGGGTTTTGGTCTGCTTAGTTTGTCCTTTTCAGTTTGAGGTACAAGCAATACAGTATTCAGATCCAGGAGCTCAAGCCAGGATTACAAACTGGATCTTTTTGCCAGCCCAAAAGGAAAACTCCAAGAAGCTGGGATGCCAGGACATGAGCCTGAAACAGGAATTGGGGAGAGCTTTGTATTTGGAACTTAGTGGGACAATGCTATGTAGAAACTGAGTTAAGCCGAGAAATTAATCCCCTTTTCCTCTCAGAGACTGAGAGGAGGTAGATGGGGAGAACAATTATGTCTGTCCTCCTCCACCCAGGTACTGGTAGAGGGTGGGGAGGAGGAGTATTTGTATGTTTGTTCTTGCCATACCTAAGAAGTAAATAAATATCTTTGTATAAGCTAATGTGACTGTTAAGTGATAATGGAACTGTGGCTCAAGGGACCCCTAAAATGAGGGCACATAATGAGGCGGGGCGGGGAATGAACCAAAGGCAGAGACCACACTTCCAAATCCCTTATAGGTACCAGAGAGCCCTGAACAATGGGTCAAATATAACCTGTCTGACTCTAGGGCAGTGGAAACCAAACACTCAAGACTCCAGGGAAATATATTATTATCAACCTTTTCAACCGCAGTTAATTCCTGTCTAACAAGGTAAGGGTAATGGAAGCATCTACCTGCAACAGATTAATTCCATTTTCCTCCATCAAACTGGATTCTTACAAAAGTCTAACCAAAAGCTTATCGAAAAGAAAATTAAACCATATTACATTTCTTTTAGGTTCCCTACCTGATAGTGGTTAAACACACTTTGATTTCAAGCTATGGGCATGCTTTAATTTAAGAATCTCTTTCAACAGATACACCCTGAAAGAAAATATAAAACCACCATAACCTTTCCCTAGGTTCCTCTGAGACTTTTTACACTTCATATTACACACTCAAAAGAAAATAAGATACAAAAGCCCTATTTGTAAAACTTATTATTTGTCTTTCCTCTCTCTTCTAGCAAAGAATTAAATAGAAAAAGGAGAAAGGAGTTCAGTGAATCATCCACATCTGACAGTTTTAAGCAATATTCCACATCCATAGTCCCCCACCTCTGTAAAGGAGAAGGGTCTATATATTTTCTCAGCACTTTTCTGGTGTTATGCTTGGTCATGAAAAATTAGGCAGTATTCAGTTTCTTTTTGTGTTCTTTCTATTTAGATTACTATATTTATTGTGTATAATATCTAATTTTCCTAATTTGGCTTACTTCATTTTGTATCAATCCATGTAAGTCTTCCCATGCTCCTCTAAATTCTTCATAGTTGCCATTTCTTATGGTACAGTAATATTCCAACACATTCATGAAACAAAATTTATCTAGCCATTCTCTTTTTGATGGAATAATCCTGATCTTACTGCCTTTTCAAGGCTACAGGGCCCGATCTTAGAAAACCTCCAATCTGTTCCTCTCCCTTCACTTTTATTCTGTCCTACTTTATAAGCCCAATCCAGTAAGGCACCACTCACACTGCTTTCCCTCTTAACTCCTTGCCTTCTCTCTTCAGTCTAAGACCAAAGAATTGCTCCAATCTTGGGAGCCACCTGAAAGCTACAAACAAATTAGCTCCTTTATGTTTCTAATATAGCTGCCTCATCCATGTAAATTATAGATCAAGAGTTAGAAGAGACTGCAGAGGTCATCTAGTCCAACACTTTCATTTTATAGATGGGGAATCTGAGGCCCAAGGTTGTGATTTATCCAAGGCCACACATATAGTAAATAACAGAATTCAGGTCCTGAGATTTCAAGTTCTATGCTCTTTCCACTGACCTGCCCAGCATATACTTCCACAGATTGAATCACTTTGTCTTGGGGATCAAAGAGTATCTCCTTTGGTAGAAACTGTTTAGGAAACATTCATTTACATTTACATTGTGCTTTCAAGTTTGCAAAGCACTTAGAGATATTAACCCACTCAAGGCTCACAATCCTGCTGTGAGGTTAGTACTACCAAAATGCATTTTACAGGTAAGGAACCTAGGATCTGAAGAGATTAAATGATTGTTCATGGTCACACAGTTAGCAAGTGTTTGAGGCAGAAACTGAAGCAAGTCTTCCTGAATCCAAATTTAGCATTCTGTTTACTACAACGTAACCCTGTCATATCCATTAGGGCTTAAGGAGAGAGATTGGGCCTGTGATTTCAGTGGTATAAGGAATTCCACAATGAAAAAACAACTTCTACCAAAGCAAGTCGGCCCCTTTTCTACTTATAGTCTTAGAAGATTGCCTATAGGACAAAGAGGTTAAATGATTTGCCCAAGATTACACAGACAATATCTATCTCAGAAGTGCAACTCAACCCTTGATCTTTCTGATTCTTAGGCTGGCCACATTGCCACCTACAGATTAAGAATGAGAAAAATAAGTTAAGGAAACAGTCCAAGATTGGCATGAATCCCTTCAGCCTTGGGATAGCATGGTTAATTACATTGCAATTCCTTGCTAGGACTGTCCCCTCTCATCTATCCCATATCCAGGTTGGAGCCAGAGGCAATGCCAGAGCTGTTGGGAAGGTAAACTCTGACATTATCCAGTAGGACAAACCCACTGGGCATGATCAAGGAGGGTAACCAAATCCAGGAAAAGATGAGGGTCTAGCTTGGGATGCATAATGAATAGTAATAATAATAAATATAATTTGTGTGTACATATATTTGTGTATGTGTGATATATATATATTAAATAATAACAAATAAAGCAATAGGTAGTAAAAAAGCCAAGGAAACAAATTGAAACATGATTAGGTAAAGCAGTAGGGCTCAAGCCAGGACTGCTAAAACATGATGCACTTAGTGTAGAATCCACTAATTGGAGTGAGATTAGCCACAACTACCCACTCTTGCCCAACCCAAGAGTAGTCTGCTTCCCTGCAACGAGAACAGACAACCCTGCATCCGGCAATGTGAAGGTTATACTAAACCCCACAGGGCCAACTGCAGGGTCTAATATATAGAAGCCTTCAGCAAATACTTGTTGATTTGATCTATTTTTAAATGAGGTCCCTATCTAGCAATGGAAGAAATAGTAAATCAGAAAGTTCTCAACAAGGTAATTTAGGGAATTTTTGGTAGATTTGGATAATTTGGATAATTTGGATTGATAGATTGGACCAAATGCCTAAATCCTTTCAAAAGAGTAAAAGAGGCTACTTTAGAAAAAGAGATTCCACAATACCTCTGCAATTTCATCTCCCATCCCTTATTCCTTTGTTTAGCAGCCCTTGACTTTTAAGACTTTTTTATAGTTTATCTAAATCCTTCAGGCTTCAGTGTAAGCCAAATTCCCTGTATTCCTTCTTCAATATTCTAATATTCATAAAAAGCATTACTCCATTGCTCTCTCACTGTTCTGTTCTCTAGGCAAAAGAGAACAAATATTAATGGTCTATAATGATTAAAATTCCCCCTAGGAAACTTTTTCAGACCATAGATTTCAGCAAAGGTAGAGTTTCTCTGCATTGGTAGAGGGAATTTTTTCACTTGGATGTTCCCTATTATACTATTAAAATCACAGGCCCAGGCCTTTCCCATTCATTAAAAAGTATAATGTTTCCTATTGAGTAATTACTTTAACATGTTTCAACAAAAGCATCACTTCATTGTTTTATTATACCAAAGCAATTGCCTTAGAAATAAAGAACTAAAGATATAAGTTAAAAACAAAAAAAAAATGTATCCCTTCAGCCCACGTGTCCTTTTATTTCTTTGGTAATTGGATTAGATGAGAAAAAGACTGCAAAAACAGGATTTAGTATAGGGCTTATATATATATATATATATATATATATATATATATATATATATATATATATATATATATATATATATATAATAGAAGAAAAAATTGAGGCAAATAATATAGGTAAAGTTATAAAGAGGATGAGAGGTTTTATGACTAATAAGAACACTGTACCATGGTTATCAAATTGAAAATGTTCAAGATAAGTAGCCCGAAGGGTAAAATTCTCAGATATTACCCAGATTCTGCCTTACCCATTATCTTCATATATCCTCTCTCTCTGGGCAGTTACAGTGTGACTTCTAACTCACACGTAAAGCTCCAAGACTAATGCCACTAGTTCCATAATAGCTAGATAGAGAGACTAACAGGTAGATCTATTTATACGTATATATATGTAGACATATATTTTTATTGACTGAGTATATACACATTTGTATTACTGTTACATGGACACAAAAATACGAGCAGAATGCTACAGTGACAGGTTATATAGAAGAGAGTGATGCTCACCCAAGAAATCATGAATCAATTGATAAAGCAGTAAGTTCATTGGGTGTCTACTATATGTTAGGCATTGTGCCTATACAACTTCTACCCCTGGGTATTTTTATTGACTGTCTCCATGCCTGAAGTATTCTCCCTCCTCATCTCGACCTCTTGTCTTCCTTGGCAAAACTTGAACTCGAGTCTTCCTTACTCCAAGGTTTGCCCATTATTGACCTTGCCACAACCATTCTCAGATATACCTGTGATCATATGCACCTATAAAAATGACGAAAGAATTGAGTCTGATGTATGTGAAGGTTCTTCTGAACTCAAAAGGGAATATTTATTATTATTAGTTTATTGACTATAACTATATATATATGTTTTAATATTACATGAACATAAAATATATGAGTAGAATGCTACAGGGAGAGGTTACAGAGGAGAGTAATGCTCATCCAAGAAATCATGAACCAATTGATAAATCAACAAGAGTTCATTGAGTCTCTACTACATGTTAGGCATTGTGATAGGCACTGAGGATAAAAAGACAGAAGTAATTTTAATATGTCTGCCTTCAAGAAGCCAACTTTTTATTTGGGGAGATGTATATATACAAAACATAGAGACAGGGATAGGGCCTGTTATTTCTTTGGAAGAGAGAATTGTCCCAAAAAAGAAATTTCTTCCACCAATGCCAAGTTAGCACTTATCTGCAACTTATAGCTTTAGAGAGTTCTCTAGAGCACTGAGAGGTGAAATAACTTGCCCAAAGTCATGCTAGCCTTGTTTCAGAGGCAATCTTGAACTGAGGTCTTCCAGGCTTCAAGACCAGCTCTTTGACCCATTATGCCACATTGTCTTTATATAAAATATTTTAAACATGAATACAAAATTATTTGGAGTGGGAGGCCCTATCAGCACAGGAGATCAGGAAAGGCTTCATGAAGAAGGTGACAATTGAACTGAGTCATAAAGGAAAGTAGGGATTCTAAAAGGCGGAGGTAAAGAAGGTTAGGCTGCACAACCATTGCAAAGACATGGAGATGGGAGATGAAGTGTCATTTGTGAACAACAGCAAAAAAGCCAACTTGACTGGGCCATAAAGAATCTCACCAAAGTCCAAAACTAATGAGGTGCAGACCCAACCCAGCTCCTCGGATTGGGAGAGAGGGAGAGGCTGTCTCTAAACCACAGTTAGCCAATTTCATCTCTGGGTAGGTGTAGTAGGAAGGCCGAATTTATGATCTCAAATATAATCATGTATATGTTTGAATGGTCCGAAATCGCAAGGTATGAGAGATTCTCTAAGGAGAAAACAACAAGAAATTTATTTAGGCCCCACCGCAGCAAAA
>JAQQSZ010012284.1:0-12049 GCA_028646595.1 Phalanger gymnotis | reverse complement strand
TGGCCCCTCCCCTTAGGACCTTGGGAGGCTCACATCCACATAGATTAGGTCAACACCTAATAGGGCATGGCTCTGGAGTTAACACCTCCCCTCAGCCAGCCCCACCTTGGGCCCCACCTCAGTCATCAATCCACACCCACATAGGCTCCACACCCAACAGGGCTCTGGGCCTGGGGCTTAGCACCCAGCAAGGCTTAATAAAACACACTGAGCCACTCAAAGAAAATAAAGGCCATTTTGCTTACCAACACATTGTGTTTTGTTTTTTGTAAGATGAATTTTCAAGGGCTTAAAGTTCACTCCATACTAATTAAGTCTTCCCTTCTCTAAATTGAATATCCACAAGTCCTTTCATCTAATCCATCAGTAAGGTGACTTTGATTCCCCTGGTCATTCCAGTCACCTTCTCTAGAGGTTATACATGGTAGATACTCAGCCAGTTGTTGAATTGTGTTGATCTAGAAAATGGATGATGTAATACATCAAAAATGTATATATCTGAGTTATTACACTTTCCAGAGAACTAATGGACAATTTTCTTGTGGAGTGTGGCTGAAGAATAGGTATTTCTGACAGATTTCTGAAAGCATAATTAGTCAAAACAATAGCTTGCTTAAGCACATAGTCTATGTGATGTTTCTAAAGTGCAGATTATAATGTCAAATGCACAATGGATTTTTAGTAAATATTAGGTCCTGTTAATGGATATAATGAGGATGAACACTAATATATAGGGAGGTGTGTTGGGAAGCAAAATGGGCTCCTTAGCACTTAGTTCAACAAGTGCCCTAGAAGAGTTTGGCTTTTGTTTGCTTTGAGTGATTCAGCTATTTCATTGAATCTTACTAAATGCTAAGCCCCAGGCCCAAGATTTGGGTGTCCTTGGTGCCTCCTTGCCTCAGGGGAGGGCTTAGTTTAGACATGAGTTTGAGTGACATGTCTGGGACAGCAGAGGCTTTTAGACCAAGTGGATTTAAGTCGCTCTTTGTGGTGATTCTAGGTCACGTGGGTGAGTCGCATGTGTGGCTCACCCTTGACCCTGAAAAAGATATAAGAACCAGGGGTTGGCCTCAGCTTCCTTGGAGCTCTTTGCCAAAGCAGTGGTGGTGCATGACACTGGGCCAGCCCTTGTTCTGAGTTCCCGGGCTGAACCTAGATGTTGGTAACTATGAATTATATTGGGTCTGTCTGTTTGTAATTTGTTTAAGGGCTCTTGAGACGGTGTTGATGACAAAACTCTGGGCAGCTGTAGCTAAGGAGCCCTCCAGCTTGTAAACCCGGATGCTGAGAATTTGTTGAACTCTGGTAACTATGTATTGGTATTTGAATCAGACAAGGTCTGCCTGTTGATGTTTGTAATTTGCTTGTATTTTGCTCTGAAGTTCAGGGTGCTGGCTTTTTCCCCTGAACTAAGTGAATGATATTCGTGTGCTGAATTAAAGTAAGCTTGCCAACCCCTTCACCTTGCTCTCCTTATTAAGGCAGATCAAAAGATCCTGTGTTTTTGCGGCGTGCTGGCAGCTTTCTGGGTGCTGGCTGTGGGTGGATCTTCCCCCCCACAGAAGCTGCTAGCCAGATTATTAAAACAGGAGGACCTCTACAAGTCAGCTACACCTTCTAGGCAGGGTTGTACCAAACTCATTCCAAAACCACTGGATTTTGGTTTGTTGTTGTTGTTGTTGTTGTTGTTTTCCAGAAATCTCTTTTAGGGAGATGTCCTGTTCTTTGTGATCGATTTTACTGTGACATGTCCTATAAAACAATTCTCATTTTTGAAATTTTATTTTTTATTTTAGTAGTATTTTGTTTCAAGACAATTTGTATCAAGTCAATTTTTAGCATTCATTTTTACAGGATTTCGAGTTCCAAATTTTTCTCTCTCCCTCCTCTTACCTCTTCCAAAAATGGTAGACAATTTGATATAGGTTATATTTGTGCAATTATGTAAAACATTTCCATATTAGTCACAGTTGTAAAAGAAGAAACAAATCAAAAGGAAAAAAATCATGAAAAAAATAAAGTAGATGAAAAAGTTGTGCTTCTATCTGCATCAGTTCTTTATGTGGATGTGAATAGCATTTTCCATCATAAGCCTTTGTACTTGTCTTAGATCACTGTGTTGCTAAGAAAAGCTAAGTCACTGATAGCTGGTCACACAATGTTGCTGATACTGTGTACAATGTTTTCCTGGTTCTGTTCATTTCACTTTGCAGCAGTTCATACGAGTCTAAAACAATTCTTAATGCAAGAAGTTAGTCCCATACATCTAGAGGAAGAGAGGAAATCAAGGAACAAGGAATTCCTAAGAACAGCACTCTTAGGAGCCTTCTACCCTTAACCACATGCAAATGATTTATGAACATGTTGAAATCCTGAAGATAAAATATTTCTATTTCTGCCTCTCCTTTGGTCTAACCTACATCCCTCTTGCTGTAGTTAGAGCCATTTCCTTCTGCTATATCCTGCTATATATATCCAGTGAAATGACAGCAGCTGGTTGAGTCTCCTCTATACATTCAACCATCACTTAAAGACTTCCTGTCTACCTTGAATTTGATTTCCAGATTAACTAATTTTAATTCTAATTTTTTCCATGTTTGTCACACTGATAATTATTCTCATTGTTCTATTCTACACCTTTATCACATGTTCCCTTAAACTGTGGATCTCATAGAAGAAACTACCTGTGAGATCTATGAGTAGGGGAAGAGTCATGACCAAATAAGAGAGAAATTCACAGGAGGTAAAATGGACAATTTTGGTTACAAAAAAATCAAAAAGTTTTTGCATAAACAAAACCAATGCAACTAATATTAGAAGAGAAGCAGGAAATCGGGGGTGGAGACAGATCTCTGCAGCAAATTTCTATGATAAAAAGTCTCATGTCTAAGACATATAGGGAACTGAGTCAAATTTACAAAAATAAAAGCCATTCCCATTTCATAAATGGTCAAAATGTGTAGGTAGGCATTTCTCAGAGAAAGAAATCTAAGCTATTAATATCCATATGGAAAAAATGCTATAACCCACCAGTAATTAGAACAATGCAAATTAAAATAACTCTGAGGTATCATGTCATATGCATCAGGTCGGCAAAGTTGACGAAACGGAAATTGACAAATGCTAGAAGGGCTATGGGAAAACAGGTACTGTAATGCACTGGTAGTGGAGCTGTGAACTGGTCTGACCATTTTAGAAAGCAATTTGGAACTATTCCCCCAAAGCTATTAAACTGCATACTCTTTAACCCAGTGATACTGGCACTCTATCTACTGTGCCACCTAGCTGTCCTTGTGTAAAAATCTGCCGCTTTGTAATTTTCATCCATTGGTTCTGGTGCTACATGGAATAAATCTAATCCCTCTTCCATGTAACATCCCTTCAAATATTTGAAGGCAGGGATCACTTTTCTCCCAAATATTCTCTTCTACAGACCAAACATCCCCAATCTTTTCAGCAAGTCCTTATATGATATAGTTTTGAGTACTGTTCTCATCCTGCAAAGTTGTTTCAAGATAAAAATTTCAACATTTGGACAGAACCAGGAGGGGAACTTTCTTTGGAAAGTTTTGGGAAAAACCCTTGAGCTAATTTATAGTTGGTAAATCAGGGGAAAAAAACTAGATTATTACAGTAAACTACAGAATTACAGAATCTCAGAGCTGGAAGAGACCTCAGAGATTACTGATTTCCAAGTTCTACCTGAACAAATATTCCTTCTTCAATATACTTTACAAGGAATCAACCAGACTTTCCTTAAAAACTTTAAATGGGGAGAGTAGGAGAGAGACCCACCATTTCTCAAGGCAACTCATTATATTTTTGGAAACTTATGAAGTTTTTCCTTACACCAAATCTAATTTTTTTCAACTTAACCAATTTTAAACTAGATGTAGCAGAGACATCTTAAATTCGGTATGTCCTTTTTCTTGAAACCTTTCTCTCTTCTCCCTTCCAAAATTCCCTGTTTATGTGAAAGGCACCTACATTCCAGTCTCCAAAGTTCATAATCTGTATCCTAGACTTCTCAATTTCCTTCATCTCACATATCTAGGTAGTAGTCAGATCTGCCTTTTTCATTTTTCATAAAATCTCTTCTGATAAAATCTTTCATAAAATCCATCTGGTCTCTTCTCTCCATTCTCGTAGCTACCACCTTAGCTAAGACCCTCATCAGCTCTCTCCTAGATTATTTCCATGGCTTCCCAACTAGTCTCCTTGTCTCTAGTCTGTCACTACTACAGTCCATCTTACACATTGCTGTCAAAAGGAATTTTTTTTAAGCACAGATTTGGCCATGTAATTCTTCTACTTAGTCAACTCCAGCAGCTTCCTATTATCTTTAGGAAAAAGAATAAACTCTTCCTTTTATCTTTTAAAGCCCTGCACAACTTGGCCCAGTCTATCTTTCCAGCCTCATTGGACATTATTTCCCTTCCTTCATTCTGTCATCCAGCCAAACTGGCCTGCTCTCTGTTCCTCCAACACAACACTCCACCTATCATCTTCATGCCTTTGCACTGGCTGTCCCCAATGCCTAGAAAGCTCTTCCTCTTCCCTTCTGTCTCAGAGTTCCTCCCTTCCTTTAAGACTCAGTTCAAGCACCACCTTCTACATGAAGCATTTCTTTATCCCCTTATATGCTAGTGCCCATTCTCCAAAACTACATTTGATTTAACTAATTTAAATATATTTACGTTTACTCACTTCATACTTATGCTGTATATTTTTATATCTGTCTCTCTCATTAAGATGGAAGCTCCTTAAAAGTAGAGATTGTTTCATTATTTGTACTCCCAATAATCTGATCCAATAAACATTTATGAAGCATCTTCTATGTGCCAAGCACTGTGCTAAGTAATGGGGATATAATTAATAATAATAATAAAAAAAAGACATTCCCTGCCCTTAAGGAGCTTACAATCTAATTCAGAGAGGCAATATTTTACAAAAGGAGACAGGAAGGGGGGGGGGGTAGATACCAAAGGGCACAGGGCACTGGAGTATTTTGTTCCATAGAGTTGAAATCAGACAGAGCAGAAGAGGCAGAATGGAGTGAACCAAAAAGTCCAGTGTCTGCCCTGTATAAAAGAAGGGATTGGGAGGAGTTTCTCACTCCATCCTCCATCCTTCTAGTGAGAAGGGAAAAGAGGCTGAGGGAGGTAGTCTTAATCAAGGTGTGAGTTAGCAGCATGGTAATGAGATTAGAGATGAACTTAACCTGGGAAGGTCATCTTGTTCAGGGCTGGTGAAACCAGACAGGGCAGCAGATGCAGAGAGGAGTGAGCAGATAACAGAGTAAAGTACTTACATCTTTAGCACCTAGCACTGTGCCTGGCACATGGTAAGTACTATATAAATATTTGTTGTTTAATTGGTCCAATTTGTTGATTAATTGGGAGAAATGGGGCTCAGTTAACTAGATATAGTGTGCTATTCTTACATAATATTACCATATTTTTGTATTTATTTTCTGCTGCCTGTCCTTGCTTCCATATTCTGTATATGTCTTTTTAAAAAATCTAAGATAATCTTTGACCCTGAAATGCCACTGCTAGGCACACATGCTAAGGAGGTCCAAGGCAGAAAGAAAGGTTCCATCTATACTAAAATCTTTATTGTGAATTTTTTGTGTGTAGCAACAAAGGACTAGGAACAAAGTTGGAGTTCATTGATGGGAGAATGGCTAAACAAATTGAGATAGGCAAATGTGATGGCATATTACTGAGCCATAAGATATGATAAATATGAATGTAAACTTACTCCCAAAGCCCATTGGTATGGGGTTCTCTCCTTATTGGTGGAGATCACTGTCTCTTGCCTGCATAAGGGGCAAGGCAGAGCTGGTGAGAGCGAGAGAGAGCCTTAAGTCTTTTGGGTCTCTGAGTATTTGAACCTACTCTGAGTCTCTCTAAGCTCTGCAGTTACTTTGGGTGCTTCTGGCTTCCAGTTTTGAGAGGAAAGATGCTTACCTCAATTCAGGGTGCTGAAGAAAAAGGCTCTGTGAAGAAGCCAACATGAGAGGAGCTGGCAGTCGCCATTGTGTCCTCATTCTCAGTTTTGCTACGTTGGAGACTTTGGGGAGCTTCCTCTTGGGTGAGATCTGGGATTCTCTTTCTTGGTTTAGCTGACATATCTTGCTCCCAATGGGGGAGCTCCTTCACTCTGTATTATCTGGCATATATTCTCCTTTCTATGCTTTCTCTGATTTCAATTTTGCTATTGAATTGGATAAATGGATTTCTTTGATAATGTTTATGTGTGTTCATTGTACAATTGGTATTTGATGGGAAAGGGGTCAAGTCTTGGATATAAAACTTGAAGTTCTGCCTCCTCACATTAATTAATAGTGAGCAGAAGTTAGCTTAAATATGAAAATCACATCCCCTAGAATAAATAATGTTGAAGAGAGACAGAGACATGATGGAGACTGCCAGATCATCTCTTGTCAGCTTTTTCTCAGAGTATTTTCCCTCAGCAACCTCAAGTGGGATTGGCATTTTTCATCTTCTTTCTTGAAACTAGAAGCCAGAAGCTCCCAAGAGACTGCAGAGCCTTGAAAGCAGGTCCAAAAACTGGAAAAGACCAAAGAGACTCTAATCTCTCTCAATCTCATCAACTCTGTCCTGCCCCTCACACAGGCAAGAGACAGTGATCCCTACCGATAAGGAGAGAATCCTATACCAATGGGCTTTCGGATTGGGGTTACATGAAGAATTCAGAGAAACCTTGAAAACCTTATCTGAATAAACAAAACAAGAAAAACATAATGGGCAATTACTACAGCAATGTAAATGAAAAGGACAATGAAACAAACTGATAACTGTGTAATCTTAATGACCAAGGGTTTCTGTGGAGCAGAGATGAGAAAATGGACCTTCCTCCATTCACTGGCAAGGTGGAGGACTATGGGTGTGGAACATGCCCATTCCATGAGATCTTGTGGACATGTTTTTGGTTTTACTGAACTATTTCTTCTTTTAAATCTTTGTTAAGAGACTGTTAAAGGCTCTCTGGGTAATGGAGGATATTTTCAGAAATGAATGTGATGTGTAAACGAAAGGGATAAGAAAACAAAATTAACTTGACTCACGAGTTCCCTGAGCAGCCATATTCCTTCTTATTGGAATTCTCCTTGTGTCTTTGGAATTCTTTTTCTTGAGAGATTCCCATTTCTTCTGGACTGATTTCCTTATAGAGTCTGTGGAATCTTCCCTATTCTTACTCTGCACCCCTTGAAATATGCTCTCCTAAAACTTAGGGTGCATGCTAGACTATTTCTTCTCTTTTATTATAAAAATATTATATTAATTATGTAACCAGCTGGATATAGTGCTGGACTTGGAGTCAAGAAGGCCTGAGTTCAAATCCAGCCTCAGACACTTACTAGCTGGGTGATTCTGGGCAAGTCACTTAATCTCTGTCTGCTCAGTTTTCTTGTCTTTGAAATGGGGATAGTAATAGTATTTAACTTCTCCAAGCTTGTTGTGTGGATCCAATGAGAGAGACAATATTTGTAAAGTGCCTCACAAATCTTGAAGAGCTACGTAAATGTTTGTTATTATTATTATAAACTCTCCTATGTAGTAGTCACTTACTTTCAAGGTTCTCATCATTTTCATCTTAGCAAACAGTTCTAAACCTATTGGTGAGAATTAGGTTTATAAGTTACCTATTTTTGGTTCCTCCACATTTTGAAGGATGAAATTTTCATCAAGGCCAATTATTAGTGGCTCTACCTTTGTCTGAAATAAGTCCCGCAGAAATCTTCATAATCAAAGTTCCATTTAACAACTATCATGGTTGCCCTTCTTACAGGGCAGCTAGGTGGCACAGTGGATAGAGCGCTGGGCTTAGAGTCAAGAAGCCCCATCTTCCTGAGTGCAGATCCAGCTTCAGACACTTACTAGCTGCGTAACCCCGGGGAAAATCCTTTAGCCCTGCCTGCCTCAGTTTCCTTATTTGTAAAATGAGCTGGAGAAGGAAATCGCAAACCACTCCAATATCTCTGCCAAGAAAGCCCCAAATGGGGCCACGAAGAGTCAGACACGATTAAATGACAACCACAACAATTTCCTCTCCGCTCCCCCCCACTTAATAATATTTTATGTTTTCCGATTACATATAAAGATAATTTTCAACATTCACTTTTATAAGATTTTGAGTTCCAAATTTTTTTCTTCCTCTCCCCTCCCCAAGATGGCAAGCAATCTGATAGAGGCGCTACATGTATTTCCACATTAGTCAGGTTCAACCACAACAACTTCTGACAAACTGCCATGGACATAGTTCTTGAAAGTTTACCAGATACTTTAGAGCCATTACACCGGTTAGACCTCACAGCAGCTCTGTGAGGTAGGGACTACAGACATTGTTACCAAGGAAACAGAGAGTGGTTTGCTCAGCATCATACAACTCACATCAGAGGCTGGATTTGAACCTGGCTCTTCCTCCCTCTAAGTCCAGCTCTTTCTGCACCCAACTGTGCTGCCTCTGTCACAGCTCTGCACTTAGCTTCTGCCCTCTTTCCAAAACTCCTCATCCAGTTCTTTTTTCTGTGCAGGTGTGCCGAAGTACATTCTCACGACAATATCGTTTCTGCACCTGTTGATCTTTGTCCCCATCGTAATGTTCTTTGCGCAGATCTAGTCATACTCTGGGTGGAACTTTATATCCTACTGTAGTGACAGACAGGACCCTTTCTCATTTGGCAAAGTCATATCTGTGACATAAGGAAAGTGGTTTGGAGTTGGCTTTAGAAAATGTGAATTCAAGTCTACCATCTTTGTCATTAAATGGCTGAGTAAACATAGGTGTGTCACAGCTTCTCTGAATCTCTGTTATGAAGCAGTTCTTTGTCACACAACAACTCTGTTAGATGGGTGTAGTAGTATGGATTTTATTATCTCCATTGTACAGATGAGGAAACTGAGGCTCAGAGTAACTAAGTGATTTGCCTATTTGGCTAGTAAAGGATGGAACTAGGACTTAAACACTGATCTTTTGACTCCAGTTTGAGGCTCTTTGTACTACACTGGGCTTATTTCTAAACACTCTGTTACATTATGTCTTTTGTGGGCATTATATTTTTATACTAATAATATCTTTCTCAACGTAAATATGCTATAACTTTTTTTAACGCACTTATCCTGTAAAGGATGGTAGGATCTTGCTGAAACTAAAGTGATATTCCACTAAAAATTTTTTCTTTGAATAAAAACGATTTATGGTAGCATTCTAGATTTAGAACCTAAAGGGACCTTAGACACCATTTCATCCAAACCCTTTCATATTTATTTATTTGAGACAATCAGGGCTAAGTGATTTGCCCAGACACCACTAGTAATTTCTGAGGCCAGATTTGAACTCAGGTCCTCCTGACTCCAGGGCCCATGCTCTATCCACTACGCCACCTGGCTGCCCCTATGCCTTTCATTTTATGGACAAAGAAGTGAAGCCCACAAAGGTTAAGAGACTTGCTTTACATAGGAAGAGAATAACAGAAGCAGAATTGTAACCCAGAGCCTCTGATGAAATATAATAGTCTGTCCACAGCATCATGTCAGACATTCGAGATTTCCTCAGATAAACAGCTCAGATTTCCACTCCAAGGTAGCCCTCATATTCCTGCCTACACTCCTCTGGGAATTTTTCAGAAGCAGATCCAGACTACAAGTTGTAGGGCTCCAGTTCTATGCTCAGCTCTGGGGCTAAACATAGGTTCAGTTAGGGGATAGAATCCTAGAGTGGGCATGAAGGAGGACCCTTTCTTATCTCCACCTTCAAGTATCTTTGGTGCTAATAGTGTGTGTGTGTGTGTGTGTGTGTGTGTGTGCGTGCGTGTGTGTGTGCGTGTGCGTGTGCATGTGTGCCCTTATTTGCAAGAGAAAATCAGGCTCAGGTTAGAACTTAGACTTTAAGCTTTATGATGGGCTGTGGAGTTATGGGGGTGAGGAGGGAGGCCAGTAGGAGGGGTGTAAGAGAGAGGAGTTTGAAATTAACACATTTTTCATTTAAAAACTTGCTATAGTGACTTGTCAGGTAGAAATTAGATTCATGCTGGTATCTGGATGTTCACACACCTAAAAGAAATCTTGAGGTGGCAGGCAGCATTTCTTAAGTTCCCAAGGTGCATATGCATTAATTAGACATATTTTAAAGCCATTGGGAGATCTTAAAATGGTGAGATTTAGCTTGCCTTCATTTAAGACATGCTTTGAGAGAAAATGTTGCCTTCCTTGCAAATTCCATCACAAATGTCAAAATTTCCCAAAGGTTAACATTTTTGTTTAATATTAACTCATCTAAACAAGGTAAAACAGATACTAAAAAATAGTATACCCATTCTCCCTCTCTGGGGTCTGCTAGCATCTTTTGCTTCTTAGATGTTCCCTTGGCTTATATAGGTCAGTGTTTGTACAGATTTGTTTGGCACCATTTTGCTTTTTGAGAAAACATGTATTTGTTTTAATTTCTGAGTTTATGTGGAGCATGAACAGGATGTACTGCTTATTAGCAATAATGTATAATTGACATATCTTAACCATTACTTTTGCACAGAAAGACTTCAAGAGGAACTCTTTCTCCCTCTTTGACTAGGTGTTAGGTACCTTGAGAAGGTGTAAAGTTCTCATTGTTTCATTGATGAGTCCTTTGCTCTGGAACCCATGGGGCATTTGGACTTGATCTTGGTGATTTCTCTCCATTTTCCTTATCCTAAATTGTGTGTGTGTGTGTGTGTGTGTGTGTGTGTGTGTGTGTGTTCCTGGTTCAGCCCTCTTCACTATGTATCAGTTCATATGTCTTTACAAGCTTCTTTGAAATCTTTATATTATTATTTCTGATGGCAAAATAATATTTCATTACACTGTGCACCACAGTTTGTTTTGCCATTCCCCAAATGATGAGTATTTACTTCGTTTCTAGTTCTTTGCTACCGGAAGAGTGTTGCTGTCAATACTCTGGTGCATGTGGGACCATTTTGTCATTGATATGAGGCTATCGAGGATCTCTGGACATTTCAGTCATTTTTTAAAAAGCGCAGTTCCTAATTACTTTTCAAACTGGTGAGAGCAATTCACATGCTACCAAGTGTATTCGTATACCTGTCTTTCCAGAGCCCCTCCAACATTATTTCTATCCATTAATCATCTTTGCCAATATTCTAGGCATTAGGTGAAATCCCAAAAGTTGTTTGGATTTACATTCTTTATAGCAATTTCTTCACATGATTGGTAATAATTTGCAAATCTTTTGAGAATTGTTAGTTCTTACCTTTGATCATTTATTGAAGAATAGCTCTGGGACATATATAATTACTAGAGACCTTGTGTTTCAGACCTGTTAATCAGAAATATTTTAATGCAAAGAATTCTCCCATCTATATAAAATATATATGTATTACTATACTAATGATATACATGTCATACTATACTGTGCATTATAAAATGTAGACAAAAATAGAAGTTAAAAAAGGATGAGCTTAGAGGGGTGACAATACTTTGAAAATAGTATTTTATTCCTTAATAGTACCATTTATTAATGGAATTAAGTTATATTTTTAGTGAAAGCAATGTGATTGAATATGCTTTGTTATTTTAGAAAATCTTGGTTTAAAATTTTGTGATACAATAATATGAAGGTCTAATTCTTAAATTTAGCTTATTCTGATAGTTAGTTTTAATGACTGTCATAGCCAAACAAAATACCTCACAAAGGTAGGTAGATCCAAATGGAAGAAGAACATCTTTGGCTGGACTTACTAAATCATGATGGTCATTTTGTAAACCCATTGATTGATGATGAAAAGGTTTTTGTTGAAATATAATGAATTAATCTTTCCTTATGTCATTCCAATTGTTAAATTAATTAGGTGTTTTGGTTTTATATTTTTTTTTTCATTTTTTAGATTTTTTTTTTTATTTACATCTTTAGTTTTCAGCATTAATTTTCACATGCGTTTGAATTACAGATTTTTCTCCCCATTTCCACCCCCCCCCACTCCCAGATGGCGTACACTCTGGTTGCCCCGTTCCCCAGTCTGCCCTCC
>JAQQSZ010012283.1:0-12049 GCA_028646595.1 Phalanger gymnotis | reverse complement strand
AGGGACAGAGTCAAGAGAGAAAATTCAATAAAGGGGGATAGGTTAGTTAGATAGATAGTTAGTCTTTCACAACATGAGTATTGTGGAAGGCTTTTACATAATGATACGCATGTGGCCTATGTTGAATTGCTTGACTTCTTAGGGTGGGTGGGAAGGGAAGAGGGGAGAGAATTTGGAACTCAAAGTTTTAAAAAATAGATGTTCAAAAACAAAAAAAGTTTTTGCATGCAACTAGAAAATAAGATACACAGGCAATGGGGCATAGAAATTTATCTTGCCCTACAAGAAAGGAAGAGAAAAGGGGATGGGAGAGGAGTGGGGTGACAGAAGGAAGGGCTGACTGGGGACCAAGGCAACCAGAATATATGCCATCTTGGAGTGGGGGGGAGGGTAGAAATGGGGATAAAAGTTGTAATTCAAACTCTTGTGAAAATCAGTGCTGAAAACTAAATATATTAAATAAATATAAATAAATTTAAAAAAAAATAAAATGAGGTTACCTCATTACCTTCCTCACAAGGCTGTTTGGGGAGAATCAAATGTGATGTTATATGTAAGTACTTTCTAACCATAAAGTTCCATACAAATGGCAGTTACGGATGACTAAACCAGGAAGTGTAGACCAAGGCTATCTCTGGTACCAAATATACAACTCTGACCATGTCCTCTTCATGGTGGAATAGCTTCTATTACTCTGATGAGTGGGAGATACTGTGGGAAACACAGATGCAAAACCACTGTTACTGCTTCTCTGCTTAGCGTCCCAT
Source organism: Phalanger gymnotis (assembly GCA_028646595.1). Classification (NCBI taxonomy): domain Eukaryota; kingdom Metazoa; phylum Chordata; class Mammalia; order Diprotodontia; family Phalangeridae; genus Phalanger; species Phalanger gymnotis. Next base: position 11,282 of record JAQQSZ010012283.1, on the reverse strand, counting down.
ATGGCACTTTGCTATCTTGCCAGCGTGCTGGGGAAGGACTTCTGGCCTCCTGTCCTGTCTCAGCCACAAATCCCATCCATGGAATCTTGGAGATGGAAAGGACCTCAGAGCTATCCAGGCTGCTCTACATCTGAACAAGAATTCCTGATACAGCAAACCTAACAAAATGCTCCACTAGCCTTTACTTGGAAGACTTCCCATGAAGGGACACAGACTACCACCTAAGAGAGCCCATTCTACTTTTAAATAGCTCTAATAATTAGGAAGTTTTTCCTTACTTCAAGTCAACTGTAAATTCCATGTCTTTTTCCTAGTTCTGGTACGCACCCCTCTCCCGTCCCCCCTTCACTCCCATCCTCTCTACCTTATCCCACTCCTGCCAATGACAACCTTTCAAATATTTGAAGGTAGCTATCACATTTTCCCTCTTTTCTTCATAGGCTAAACATGCCCAGGGCCTACAGCCAACTATCATGGCATGAACTCTAGGTTTGTTATTATACTTGTCGCCCTCCTGTAGATGCTCTCAACTCAACAGTGACCTTAAGAAAATGTGGCTCTGAAAATTGATCACAGTATTCCACACGTGGTCTGACCAGGGCAGTGTGTACCCTTCTGTCCCTTCCTTAGTCTTTGACACTGTACTGTCTGTTAATGCAGTCTAAGAGTACATTAGTTTTTCCTTCTATGGGCCTTAACTTCCTCCTCTGTAACATTGAGAAACTAGACTAGATGGTCTCTGAGGGTTTGTGACTCTGTCTCTGTAGTATGAGTTCTTAACCTAGGGAGTACAGACAGCCAAGGGGTTGGTGGATAGATTTCAGGGAATCTCCCATCTTGGATGAGAAAATATGTTGATAAGTGCATTTCACTATAATTGATTTCCTTTGTAATCCTATGTATTTTGTGTCTTTAAAAATTATTCTGGAAAAAAAATTTCTGAGAAGGATCCGTAGACTTCACAGCCATCCACAACAGAAAACAAAGATTAAGAATTCTTGCTTTAGAACATGTGTGGAGTCCCCAGCCACTAGCACTCCATAATGTAGTTTCATCTTACAACTTTCCAGTGATGTAACCTATGTGCCCTTCCTCCTATGACAGGAGGGGGCAAGGCCACATAGTGTTCAGAGGGTGCCCACTCAGAGAGCTCATTGGCTCAGCTGCTTTGAGTTCTTTTGGGCACAGTGCCCTAGGCCTGCATATTTATGGCTCAGGGCAACCCCCTCTATGCAAACCCAACTCTCAACCCCTTTGTGTTACAGGGCATCCTGTCAGATGATCATGGGCTGGCTGCTGCTATCTGGAGGACGTTTTTTAACCAGAAATGTGAAGATCCCCGACAATTGGAGCTACTGGTAGAGTATGTGAGGAAGCAGGTAGGTGTTCCCATCTCATTACTAAGCATCATTTTGTTTCTTGTTTCAGGAAACTAAATTTTTTTTCTAAATTCTTTTTGTAAAATTTTGTGAATTTTAGGAGAAAATTCAGTAGATGTTATGCTGTGTTCAAAAGTTAAAAATCCCCCTGGAATTTGCTACCCTCTCACAGTTCTGTAGCTGCCACTGCTATCCTCAGAACTGACTGTCCTTTAAGATTGTCTATCTGAATCTTTGGCTTCCTTTCTGCATCCCTTGTATCTCTCCTTCCTCAGATTTCTAATACCATTTTTTCCAAATCACCACTTTACAGTTACGTACTTTCCTTTGTGTCATAATTATTTGTCATTTTTCCTCCCCATTAGTTTATAGGTTCCTGGACAACAGGACCTGAGTTATAACTATCTTGTATTCTCAGTGCTTAGCATAGGGCCTTCCACATAAACATGGATCAGTTCTCGTGGTACTGATTATTTCCCTGTGTCCATAACTGCTGTGTTACCTGAGAACAGGGCAGCATCTTTTGCAGTGACAGAATATGATGGCTCTCTGGCTGACTGGCTGGCCAGGCATGAGGGGATTTGAGGAGGCCAGATCAGTCATTAGTAAGAATTGATTGAGCGAATGTTATTTGCCCACATCATGCTTCAAGAAAAGAGAGCAGCTTCTACCCTTAAAGAGCTTACCATTTTGTTTAGGAGATCTGATTAACATGAAACCATCATTCATTCATTTATTCATTCAACAAATGTTCATTAAGCACACACTAGTGCTCAGTGCTCCAAGAGATAAAGACTTTAGGTAAGAATTTGTACCTGCCCTCAGGAAGCTCATAGTCTAGTAAGGAAGAGGACATGAATACAAGATAACTATGGTAGACAATGCTTTGTGATAAACTAGAGATACAGGACAAAATGCTGTGTAAGGTTTGAGGGGGAAGATCTTTGTTGACTGTGGGTTCAAGGAAAGCTTCACTGAGATGACATTTGAATTGAACTTTAAAGAACTGGACAAGGATTCAGAAGACTTAAACTCCATGGATGGACATTCCAGGAATAAGGAACAGGATGAACAGGGCCATGAGAACCACAGGGCATGTTTGTTAGAGCGAAGTCCTGTTGGGTTGGAACATACAATAATCAAGGTAGAAGTGGAAAGGAAGGATGGAGTCAGATTGTGAAGAGCCTTAAATGCCAAACAAAGGAAGGATAAAGCAATATCTTAAGTGATAAATCATGGATTTAGGTTTTAAGGCAGGGGTTCTCAACCTGAATTTAAAAAAAGTTTTTAATAAGTAGTTTCCTTTGCAATCATGTTTTTTATGTCATTTAAAAACAATCTGAGAAGGGGTCAGTAGTCTTCACCAGAACACAAGTCAGTCAGCCCTCCTCTCAGGGCTATAGGAGTTCAGAGAAGGGAGAAATCATTGGAGTAAGCAGAAAAGGCTTCCTATAGGAAGTGAGAATTGAACTGAGTCCTGATGAATGGATGAGATTGAGACGCAGTGGTGCAAAGGGCAGAAGAACATTGCAGGCATAGGTAGCAGATGAAGTCTAGTGGAAGTCTTTAAATGCCATGGCAGGGGAAGGATGAGGCAGTGAACGTAGCCTTTGTATCTTCTCTTGTTGAGAAAGGTGATGTGGTTTCCACTGGAATGTTTAGGAACACATACCGCCCAGTGACCTTTTTAGTCTTTCATTTCACCATGGCTAACTTGTGGCCACAAAGACCACTGACCCCTAGTTAACTGCTAACAAGCAATTGCCTTTGGGGAAACCCTGGCCCATGCCTGTTTGTGGCAGTAATCCCATCAGGCAACAGTTGAATCTCCTTTACTGGTCTTTAATTCCATTCCTTAGAGCCTATTGGAAAATTTTAATTCCTTTAAAACTGAAAATTCCTCTTTCATTTAAAGTTGTTTCTAGCTAACAAGCATTTATTTTCTCTCCCTCCTTCCTGTCACTCCTTACACCAGCACATCTGCCCCCTTAGGAAACCTTAATTCCTGAGCTCACAGCTCTGGCCCAGAGCTCTGGCCCAGGACAGGTTTGGGGACCAACCTCAGGAAGAGAGCTGGCTTAGGTAGAATCAGGGGATTGATGATTTGAATCTGATAGAGTATCCTGATAATTATGGTCTTGTGATCCCAAAGTTTCCAGAAATCTTGTGGTGAAATGTACATAGCAAATACTATAGTATCATCTCGTTTAGTGATGAAGAAATTAAAATACAGAAGGAGGTGATTTTCCTGTGGTTTCTCAGTTTTTCAGCTGCAAAAGCCCAAAGCTAAGAACCTACCTGGGTAGGTTGATTCATGAACTTATCAGCCACCTCTGGTGTCTCAGTTCCTGGATTCATGATACCCAGTATGTCAGGTCTTTGGCTTTCTGGTGGTTTAATGTTGAAGGGATCTCACCACTCCTCATTCTGCCCCACAGTTACTCATTTGCTTTCCTCAGGCATGACCAGGCCACCTGCACTCATACTGAATCTAGCCCCGTAGCCAAAAGGAGAAAGTTCCCAGTATCTCTCTCTAAGAGGAAATGAGGCCAAGAACATGCTTAGTTTCAGGGTAAGAAAAGCTGTAGACTGAGGTGCTGTGGAACCCAGACCAAAGCCCCTCTGGAGACCAGACCAGTACTAGATCCTATTCAAGAGTTTCATCATCTCCTGGATTCAATTTTCTGAGAGAAACATTAGCTAGTAAAGCATCTTTTGCCCTCTTGGCCAGCACAGAGGCAGTTAATGGAAAGAGCCCTGGGTGAGTGCCTGAACAAGAGACCTGGGTTCTAGCCTTAATTTTGCTATGTACTTACTCTGAGATCCAGGCCTGCTCTTTCCCTTTGCAGGCCTCTCTCTCCTCAGCTGTAAAGTGAAGGGGCTAGGCTAGATCAGGAGTTCTTAACCTGGGGTCCACGAACTTGTATTTTTTGTATTTTGATAAGTGTACTCTAACTGTATGGACAGAGGTCCAAAAAGTCAAAATTATGGTTTTTCCAGTAGCAATGTATGGCTGTCGGAGTTGCAGAATTGACGCTTTCAAATTGTGGTGCTGCACGAGACTTTGGAGAGTCCCTTGGACAGCAAAGAGATCAACTCAGTCAATACTTAAAGAAATTAATTCAGGTGATTTGCTGGAAGGTCAGATACTGGAGCTGAAGCACTTTGGCCACATCATGAGAAGACAGGGCTTATTGGAAAAGACCCTGATGTTGGGAAAGATTGGAGGTTGAAGGAAGAGGGGACAGCAGAGGATAAGATGGATAGATAGCATCATAGAAACAGTGAACATTACATGAACATACTTTAAGAGATAGTGAAGGATGAAGTGCCTGGTATGCTGTGGTACTTAGGATCACAGACTGAACGACAACAACAATGTGTATTTCCATAAAATTGATTTCCTTTATAAGCCTATATAGTTTATTTTATGCTTTTAGAAACATTATTCTGGAATGTCCATCAATTGGGGTGTGACTGAACAATTGTGTACGATTGTGATAGAATACTATTGTGCTATAAGAAATGGTGAGCAGGATGTTTTCAGAAAAACCTGGAAATTGAGGTCCCTGTGGGTTTTATAGAAGGAAGAGACTTTAGAAATCTAACCCCCTCCATTTTACAGATGAGTGGCTGCAGCCCAGGGAGGGGAAAAGACTTGCCTAGGGCCACACAAATAGGAAATGGCAGAGTTGCTATTTTGAATTGAATTGAAATTAGACTGTATTGTAATTCCACTATTAATATTTTACTGGGGCATCATGGTGAAAGTATTTCTTTAAAGAAATAAAAACTGTTTTCATTTAAAAAATCAATTTAATTCATTTAAAAAAATTTTTAAAGAAAAACCTGGAAAGACTTAACATAACTGATGCAAAATGAGGTGAACAGAACCTGGAGAACAGTGTACATACAATGGTTAACTGTGAATGACTTAACTGTTTTTTTTTTTAACTTTCTTATTTTTCTTGGAGTTTGTTTTCTTTCACAATTAATATGGAAATATGTTTTGCATGACTGCACATGTATGAACTGTATCAAATTGCCTGCCTTCTCAAAGAGAGGGAAAGAATTTGGAACTCATTGTAAAAAACAAAGGTTAAAAATGTTTTTATATGTAATTGGAAAATACACACACATTTTCCTAAACAAAAAAATATTATTTTGAGAAGGAGTCCACAGGCTTCACCAGACTACTAAGGGGATCCATGACACAAAAAAGTTAAAACCCTTGGACTAGGGGATCTCTAAGGAACCTTCCAGCATTGACCATCTGTGATTCACCACCCAGCTCCACCACCTGTTGGTACCTCTCTGGAATCTGTGAAGACACCTTTACAGGATCGAAGACCTGGAGAATTGGAAGAGACCTCAGGAGCCATCTGATTCAAGCCATACAAACAGAAATTCCCCACTAGCATACACATGACAAGTGGTCATCCACCCTTTGCTTGAAGACCTCTAGAGGACATTCTCTCTCTCTCTCTCTGTCTCTCTCTGTGTCTTTATCTCCCTCTCTTCCTCACTCCCTCTCCCCCTTTCCCCCCCTCTTCCTCCCCTCTTCCCTTCTTTCCACCTTTCGCCCTCTTGGCAGCCTAGTCCACAATGGGGTGGCTCTAATTCTTAGGAATTATGTCCTGACATCAAGCCTAAGTTGGCCCCTTTTCAGTTTCCACCCCTTGGTCCTGAATTTGCTCTTAGGAGCCAAGCAGAACGAGTCTGATGTCTTTGCTCCACAGAGCGGAAGTCGGGGAGGTGGGGGAGAGAGGTTGTCTTCCAAGGATTGAAATTTCAGTCCAATACAAGGAAAAGCTTCCTAACGCTGAGGTATAGTGGGAAGCCTCAGGAGATGAGTTCCCGATCAAGGCAACCAACATCAGTGGTCTTAAAGCCAAGGTAGATACCCAGCAGTAAGATGTACTATAGAGAATTCCTGTATGGGCTGGGGGGTGGACTTGATAGCTTGATAGGTCCTGGCCTCTTCCAGCTCTCCTGCTGGGATTCTGTGGAAGCTTGAGGCAGAATGAGTCAGACATGCCCCATAGAGAAATTACTAGGGTATCTGGACTTGTGAAGAGGTGGGGTCCTCTTGGTTTCTGGAAGGTGCACAGATGTGTATCCCCTAAGGTCTCCGTACTTCCTAGAGTGGCCCCAGGGACTTCTGCCTCTAGGAGCTTCTGTGGTAAAATGAGCATTGGATTCTATAGGTATCTCAGTTGCAGGGCGGGGTATGGATCTGGAAAGTTGGGTTGGTTAATTCTCCCTGAACTCTTATTTAATAGGAAAAAGATAGCTGAATCATCCTTTCTCCTATCCCAATTAATGTCTTTGGCATTCATTTCTCTACCCCTCCCTTGCAGATGCAGTACCTGGATTCCATGAGTGGCGAAGAACTTCTCTTAACTGGGGAGGTGACTTGGCGCCCTCTCGTGGAGAAAAATCCCCAAAGCATTCTTAAACCCAACTTGCCAACATACAATGATGAAGGCCTTTGAGGGGTGGCCCCTCCAAGTTATGGAGCAGCTGCCTTTGAGAAGAAGCTTTGAGGAAAAGAGCAAGGTACCTGCCGCCACTGGGCCCAGCAGGAAGAGGCCGGATTAACCATTGAACAACATCTGTAAAACACCTGGCCCCTGTTTGTATTGATTTCCCTTTTAATGTGCCCTGAAGTTGGCCTGGGGGGTACTGGGTGGGGCCACTATGCAGCTGGGTGCTGGGAGACATGCAAGCTGTCCCAAGGAACTCACTGGGGAAGAGCTTTCCCCTCCAAGAAATTCCGCAGGGCCCCCCCCCCGACAGCTAATATATCTATATATACATATACGTATGTATATGTAGATATATAGATATGCTTTCCCCAGTGCCCTTGGCGGGGGAGGTGATAGAAGCAGAAGGCACCCCCAGTCCTGGGCCTTCTCCACCCCTGGAACTCTTTTCAGTGCTACTAAGAGCAGATGGGTTGGGATGCATCTGTCCCTCCTCATGAAGCAGAGCGTTGAGTTGGGAATTAAAAGAAATAGAGAATTATCTCTGCCACAGTTTTTCTTTATTTTGGAGGTGTTGCTGAAAGTCATTTGAGGTGGAGTTAGCATAAGCTATGGGCCCCCACCTCAGAAAAAGCAGTTTGACAAGAACCATCTCCCAGGAGTCCCCATTCATTCACCCCCAAAGTGGATCCTCTTTCTGGAGATGCTCTGGTCATTCTGAGCACAGCCAGGCCCCTGTGGGGCTGCTCACCTCCCAGATCCCTCAGGGACCTCATCTCACACCAAGGACTGTATGGCTTCCTCTCTGAGTCCACCTTGTTACACCAGATGGAGAACATGATCTCGTCTTTTCTTTCTGTGCCCCTTCTTTAGGAAGATTTGGCTAGGGGAAGAGGGATTCCTTCTTCCTTTGGTAGTGGGATGGAACCCAGGGTCCAGGTCCCAGTCCTGCACCAGTCTCTTTATATTCCTGAACTGCCTTGTCCTACTGCTCAAAATCAGAGTGACCCCCATCACCAGGCTTCGGGGTTTGGGGGCCTGACCCCTCCTTTTCTGGATGCAGCTACCTCCCCAGGGTATTTTCTTTGGATTGGAAAAAAAAAAGTCATATTGTTCATTTTTTTTCCCAAAGCAAACTTCCTCCGTTTAACTTGTTATAAAATGAGTCATATAAAGAAACTCTATATGTGTGAGGTATATATCCCACTTCTGTGAAAACATTACAAACCAAACAGCCTTCTCTCAGTTTATTTAAGATGCTTTTGTTGCAAGTTGAGCTCTAGAGAGAAGCCTCCTGTGTGTGTGAGATAATAACACCTTGTAACTCATTACAGCTGGGCAATATTCACATAAACCAGGGCTGAGCAAGGCAGGAATTTGCTGATTAATTTATTTTTAATGGAGTGAAGTATACCAAAATAAACTTTACTGTGTGTACCTAACTGCTCCTGGAATAGATGGAAAAATTAATGGAACAGATTTTGGCTCCCAGCTCCACACATTAATTCATATATAAAACAGTTATTTAAACCTTAACCCCTTTGCTGCCCTTGGCAACTCTCTAGTCTCATGGAGCCATAGGCCTCAGTCACAGAATTGTAGCATCTTATATCTGGATGGAATTTGAGTCATTTACCCAGACCCTTAAGTAAAGCATAAATCCACTTTACTACAACACCCCCTACAAGGGGTCATCTAGCCTCTACTTGGACATCTTCAAGAACAGAGCTCACAACTTTACAAAGTATTCCATTTGATCGTAGGAACTATGGAATTTTAAGTTGTCTCTCACATTGAACCAAAATCTGTCTCCCTGTAACTTTCATCTGTTGGTCCTAATTCCTCTTAATGGAGCCAATCAGTTCGATTACTCTTAACAGGCCTTCAGATATTTAAAGACAACTGTCCTGTCTTCCCTAAGCCTTCTCTTCCTCAGGCTAAGCATGTCTGGTTCCTTTGATTGAGCCTTTATATGGCATGGCCTCAAGTTTTCTCACTATCCAACTTCCCTTCCTTGGGTTGTTTCCCAGATAGTCTTTGTTCTTCCTGAAATGCCCCCAGAAATGAACACAATATTCTAGCTGTGGTCTGACCAGGGCAGAAGAGAGTGAGACTTACAATCCTAGTCCTTCTGGCCACTGTACTTCTTTAAATATAGAAATAGCCTGAGATGTTATTTACTTTTTGGGTCCCAGCACCAGGACACCAAGTGAGTTTCCTTCCACATCTTTGCATCACTTAGCTGAGCCAGTTGCCCCCACACATACCAGGAAAGGCCTCAGGTCCTCTTACCAGTAAGGGGACTCAGAGAGCAACAAGTCTTAAAAGTCATGGGGCTTTTGCCAAGTTTTCCATGTTTCACATGTGGAACTACCTCATATTGGGGGGGAAACCAAAAAGTGAGTTCATCACCTGTATTCCAGACTCCACATCTATGAAATCCTGATGGTTTGCTTACTTCCTAGGTGTTGACCTCCTTTTCAGTCTAGTACCTTCACCAGACCAGGTATCCAACTGATTTCCTTGAGCATTTAGTGATCACACTCTTTATTCTTAACACTATAGGTAGGAAGGAAAGATTAGCTGTGCTGGTGAAAAACTAAGCAATTGTAAAAAGCCACTGGAAGTCCAGGTCCCTGCCTTCTGGAGACCAAGTAGGAATCCCAAAACAGTGAAAATGGTGACTGAAGGTAGAGCTCCTTTATGGTTTACAAAGTACTCGGTGTCCTATCTCATCTGATTCTCATAATAATCCTGTGAGATGGGGAATGCAGGAAGCAGTGGAACCATTTTACATATTACAGGAACTGAGGTCCAGAGAAGGTCCAGCAGATGACCTTGATGGAGAGACAGTGGCACGTGCTGCAATCTTGGAGGATTTAAGAGGGGTTAAATGAACATGATTTGAATTTTGAAGGATGAATACAATGAATAGGCAAAGGAGACACATAGAAAAGCATTCTATGCCAGGGAATGGAATGAATAAATGAAATAAGCAGGGTATGGGTAGCCATAGTCTGATATCTGGAGGAACTTTGTCAAGAATAGCGAGACGAGATGAAATAAAGCGGGTCCAGTAATAGACATTTAATGCAATATGTAGTGAGAGAAAAACACTGGATTTAGAGCCAAGAGACCTTGAACCCCACCTCTACTAATAAACTTGTGTGGCCTTGGGCAAGTCACTTACTTTTGTGGGCCTTAGTTTCCTCATCTATAAAATGAGGTTGAACTGGATAATCTCTTAAGGCATTTTCCATCTATAAGTCCTATGATTTTTTTTTGTCAGACCGAGAAACATGAACTTGAACTGGAGACAATAAGTAGCCATTGTAAACTCCAGAATAAGGAACTACCTACTGAAAAGAAGCACAAGGTGGTGGAAAGATCACTAGAGTCAGGAGACCAGGCTTCAACGCTCAGCTCTATTCTGAACTGTGTCTAAATCTCTGTTCATCTGTAAAATGGTGATAATACTTGTGCTGCCAAATAAATATGATTTATTATTGATGATAATAGTGGCATGATGAAAATGGCATTTTATGAAAATTACTCAAGCATGAGTGGGTAAAAACATTAGGAGTAGAGAGGTTGTAGGCAGGGTGGAGGCAAGATGGTGGCTGGAAAGCAGGGACTTGCTTAATGTCTCTCCCAAATCCCTCCAAACACCTGTAAAAAATGGCTCTGAACAAATTCTAGAGCTGTGGAACCCATGAAATAGCAGAGGGAAACATCTCCAGCCCAGGAGAGCCTGAATGGTCACTGGGAAGCATCTATCACACAGTGCTGAGAGCAAAGGGGAGCCCAGGATGGGCTGCACCAGAATCTGCCAGTTGGAACAGGCCTTGGGGCCATGAAGCAGTCACCTGTGGCAGTTACCAGACTTCTCAACCCACTAACTCCAAAGAGCAGGTTAGGGGGAAACTGCAGGATCGAGGACAAAGTGGTCTGGCCACCAGCTCTGGGGGTGGAGGAGGTGGTGCAGCCATGGCGGTAGCAGCAGCAGGAAGCTCCTGAGGCTGCTTCCAGAAGTCAAAGAGCCCACATCAAAAGCTTCCAAGAAAAATATGAATTGGTGTCAGGCCATGGAAGAGCTGAAAAAGGATTTGGAAAAGCAAGTAAGAGAAGTAGAGGAAAAATTGGGAAGAGAAATGAGAAGGATGCGAGAAAATAACACCTTAAAGAATAGACTAACCCAAATGGCAAAAGAGCTCCAAAAAGCCAATGAGGAGAAGAATGCCTTGAAAGGCAGAATCAGCCAAATAGAAAAGGAGGTCCAAAAGACCACTGAAGAAAATACCACCTTAAAAATTAGATTGGAGCAAGTGGAAGCTAGTGACTTTATGAGAAATCAAGAAATTATAAAACAGAACCAAAAGAATGAAAAAATAGAAGACAGTGTGAAATGTTTCATTGG
>JAQQSZ010012282.1:0-12049 GCA_028646595.1 Phalanger gymnotis | reverse complement strand
ATATTCATTAGGGTAATTGGTCTATAATTTTCTTTCTCTGTTATGACTCTTCCTGGTTTAGTTATTAGTACCATATTTGTGTCATAAAAAGAATTTGGTAGTACTCCCTCACCTATATTCCCAAACAGTCTATAAAATATGGGAATTAATTTTTCTTTAAATGTGCTATACAATTCCTAGGGAGTTCATTGATGGCTTGCTCATTTTCTTTTTTTCGGAAATGGGGTTATTTAGGTAATTTTTTTCCTCTTCTCTTAACTTGGGCAATTTGTATTTTTGTAAATATACATCCATTTCCCTGAGGTTATCAAATTTATGGGCATACAATTGGGCAAATAAATTCCTAATTATTGTTTTAATTTCCTCTTCATTGGAGGTGAATTTAACCACTTCATTTTTGATACTAGTAATTTGATTTTCTTCTTTTTTTTTAAATCAAACTGACCAAGGGTTTATCAATTTTAATGTTTTTTTTCATAAAACCAGGTCTTAGTTTTATTTATTAGTTCAATCACTTTCTTAATTTCAAATTTACTAATCTCTCCTTTAATTTTCAATATTTCTAGTTTGGTATCTAATTGGAGATTTTCAATTTGTTCTTTTTCTAGTTTTTTTTTTCAGTTGTATTTGCAATTCATTGATCTCTTTTTTCTCTATTCTATTCATGTAAGCATTTAGAGATATAAAACCTCCCCTAAGAACTTCTTTTGCTGCATTGCATAAGTATTGGTATATTGTCTCATTGTCATTTTCTTGAATGAAGTTATTAATTGTTTCTAAGATGTGTTCTTTGGCCCATTCATTCATTAGGATTACATTATTTAGTTTCCAATTTATTTTTAGTTTTCTTTCCGTGGTCCTTTATTACAAATCATTTTTATTGTGTCATGATCTGAGAAGGAAGCATTGACTATTTCAGCCTTTCTGGACTGAATAGTCAGGTTTTTATGACCTAGCACATGGTCAGTTTTTGAGTATGTTCCATGTACTGCTAAGGAAAAAAGTATATTCCTTTTTATCCCTATTCAGTTTTCTCCAGAGGTCTATCATATCTGCCTTATCTAAAATTATATTCACCTGCTTAACTTCTTTCTCGTTTATTTTGAGGTTAGATTTATCAAGTTCAGAGAGGGGTAGGTTGAGGTCCCCTACTAGTATAGTTTTGTTATGTATTCCTTCCTGTAACTCCCTTAACTTCTCTAAGAATTTGCATGGTATACAGCTTGGTGGACATATGCTAAATAATGATATTGCTTCTTTGACTATGGTGCCTTTTAGCAGGATATAGTGTCCTTCCTTATCTCTTTTAATTAGATCTACTTTTGCTTTTGCTTAGTCTGATTAGGATTGCTAATCCCGCTTTTTTTTTTTACTTTAGCTGAAGCAAAATATATTCTACTCCATCCTTTTACTTTTACCCTATGTGTATCCCCCTTTTTCAAAGGTGTTTCTTATAAACAACATATTGTAAGATTATAGTTTTTAATCCATTCTGCTATTCACCTCCATTTTATGGGAAAGTTCATCCCATTCACATTCACAGTTATGATTACAAGCTGTGTCTTTTTCTCCATCCTGTTCCCCGCTTTATGCTTTTTTCTCCCTCCCCTCTTGTGCTCCTAAAAAAGTTTTGCTTTTGACCACCACCTTCCTCAATTTACCCTCCCTCTTGATTTCCCTCCCTTTTCTTACTCTTTTCCCCTTGCTATTTCTTCCCTCCCTCATGACTACCCCTCCATTTTTCTCCTTTTCCCCCTACTGCCTGTAGGACAAGTTTGATTTCTCTACTTTTCAGAGTACATTGTTCTCTTCTTGGACCAAATGCAATGAGAGTAAAGCTCATATAATACTCTTCTTCCTCCCATCTTTCTCTCTACTATAATGTGTTTTTGTGCCTCTTCATTTAATGTAATTCACCTTTTTCTACTACCTCCTTACCTCTTCTTCCAGAACCCTCCCTTTACATCTCTTAATTATGTTGTTTATCCCTATATCAGTTACTTTATGCCGACACCCACAGTCTATGTGTATCCCTTTCAATGGACATAATAACTATCCTATTCTCAAGATTGGCATATATATATATGAAACCCCATATAAGGATGTAAACAATTTGTCCTTATTGATTAACAGGGTTTGTAGGTTTTTCCCCCTGTTTACCTTTTATCATCTCTCTTCAGTTTGTATTGGAAGATAGAATTTTCCATTGAGTTCTGGGCTTTTCATCAGGAAGGTCTGGAATTCCTTTTTTTCATTGAATGTCCATCTCCCTGCCTGAAAAATTATGCTCAGTTTTGCTGGGTAATTGATCCTTGATTGTAGTACAGGCTCCTTTGCCCTTTGGAATATCATATTCCAATTTCTCCTGTTATTTAAGGTAGAAGCTGAAAGATCTTTCGTGATCCTGACTGTAGTTCCACAATATTTGAATTATTTCTTTTTGGCTGCTTGCTGTATTTTGTCCTTGACTTTGTAATTCTAAAATCTGGCTATAATATTTCTTGGCATTTTCAATTTAGGATCTCTTTCAGGGGATAATCAGTGGATTCTTTCAATGATCATTTTCCCCTCTGGTTCTAGGATCTATGGGCATTTATCTTCAGTAATTTCTTTGAAGATACTATCCAGGATCTTTGTTTTTCATAATGCCTTTCTGGTAAACCAATAATTCTTAAATTTTCTCTCCTTGATGTATTTTCCAGGTAAGTTGCTTTTCCAATCAGATATTTAACATTTTCTTATAATTTTTTCATTCTTTATATTTTGTTTGACTACTTCTTGATGTCTCATAGAGTCATTAGCTTCTACTTGCTCAATTCAAATTTTTAATGAGTTGCTGTCTTCATTTCGCTTTTGTATCTTCTTTTACAATTGGATGATTTTACCTTTCAGGGTATAATTTTCTGTATTTAGATTCTGAATTTCCTTAGCCATTTCGCTGATTTGACTTCTTAAAGATCTGATCTCATCTGTGTTTTTTTTCCATTTCTTTTATCTCCCTAATTTGGTTTTCAAAATCCTCCTTAGCTCTTCCAGGAATGCTTTCTGGGCTTGAGACCAGTTCACATTCCCTTTTGAGGTATGAGATGTGGGGATATTGTCAATGCTTTCCTCTTCTGAATTGGTATTTTGATCTTCCCTGTCTCTGTAAAAAGAAGCAAGGTCCTCAATTTTTTCATGTTCTTCTTCATGTTGGTTAGCTTTTTTCCTGGCTTTACAATGGGTTTCTGCTTTTGGGGGTCAGGGTTCTCTGCCCCAGGTTTCTAGTTCTGAGAATTGTGAGCCTAGTTACTAGCTTTGTGTATTATGGCTTTGGTTTCCTGAGGTGTGGGGGAGGTGTTGTCTCTCTGCAGTCTGTCTCCTCTTCCCCAGGGGGTGCTTTCCAGCACCAGTGGTCTCACCTGTTATCTGTGCAGTTGTCTGCCAGTTCTCCTGGCTGTGCAAAGACAATCTGGGTTCCTGATGCTGACCCTTGCTGGCTCCACCTATCTGGGACTCAGGAGTAGCCACTGTTTGTCTGCTGAAGCCCCACTTCTGTCTCTCATCTCCAGCATTTTTCCCCTAGCAATTCTCTGGGTCATTGAGGGAGGAAGGGAGAGATGAGAGCTGTTTACCTAGACATTATGTCTTCCGGAGTTTCTAGAATGTGGGTTTCAAACTTTGGGGCTGTCAGCCTCAAGAGTGGATGTCTCACAGCTACAAGCACCATGCTGTTGCCTTCCATTGCATCAGCAGATTCCCATACTCTGCTGGGAGGCCTGGGGATCTCCACTAGTTTCAAGCACCCAGTTTCTCCCAGCCTGGATTCGCTGCCTAGTTTCTGTAGCTTCTTCCACTTTAGTGCTGTCTGGTACATCTCCCCACAGATCCATCCTGTTGACCTTTTGGAGTCTCCTGGGTTGGAAATTTGCTCCACTCAGTCTACTAGTGGCTTCTAACTCTCTCAAATCTGCTCAGATTCACTTTTTTAGAGGTATCTGACAGAACTTGTGAAAAAGCTCTGGTAAGACACTATTTACACGTGGCCATCTTGGCTTCCCCCCACCCCTTTACTTTTTTAAAGACAAAATATGTATATGTTTTGTGATTTCATTACGTTTATTTCAAAATATATTTCTCTGCTGAATGAGCCATGAAGGAAAGGAAGAAAGAGAGAGAGAGAGAGAGAGAGAGAGAGAGAGAGAGAGAGAGAGAGAGAGATGAAAGAAGAAAGGATGAGGAATGTTCAGCAAAATTATTGAATACATCAACCATATCTGACTGTATCTCACACCATCTTCATGTATCTCTTAAATGAAAGAAAGGAGATACATTTTCTAAATTATTTGAGAGAAACAAGTGTGGTCATTATAATTATATTTTCTTAAGTTTTTTTTTTTATTCTTTGCTTCTACAGGTTGCCATCATTTTGTAGACTGTTACCATTTACTGTTTATATTACACTGAATCACTTCATATAAGTCTTCCCAAGCTTCTCTGAATTTTTCATTTGTATTGTTTCTTTTAGATATGCATTATTTAATTACATTTCTATACCACAATTTATTTAGTTTTACCCAATCCATGGCTACCTTTTTTTGTTTCTAGTTCTTTACCACCATTGTTATAAACTCATGTTCTTAGAATTTTGTTTATGAGCGAATGGATAAAAAATATTTATTAAGCACTATATGATAACCACTGCTCCAAACAGTGGCTATATAAATGGGAACAAAAATTAATTCCTTTTCTCAAAGAGCTCACAATGATCTTGTACTACAGCCTATATCTTCTGATGCCAAATACAACCTTCTTTCTACTCTATCCCTTTTGTTCCCTCTCCATTCTTATGGTCTCTTCTCCTTTTCCTTTTCTTGTCTTTTTAAATACAGCCAACTGATTTGAGTAAATACTAATGCAGATAGCATATCTCTTGTAGGAGTCTGTTTCAAATGTCTGTCCACGTCTTGTAGCATGGATCACAACTCTACTCAATCAATGCCCAAATGGGCCTTCCCTTTTGCTTCTTTGAGGACCTAGCAGCTGGATTTGCACTTTGGGAATTCTTTGTCAAAACACAAAGGTCTCCAGGGGAATAATTTAAGGCCAAAACTGAGTAAAAAGGGTGTAGGGGAAAAAGGGTCATAATTCCAATTCAAGTTTTAAAGCCCATATTACAAGTACTTTGCTTCTCTGATGAGGGAAAAGTGCAATGTTTTCCAGGGCTATTAATGGAAGCACTTCAACTGATTTTTAAAAGCATTACATTTCCCAGGGATGTAACTGCCAATTAAATCATTTCATTGTGCATACTTTACATACTCTGTATTTGGATTCCAAATCCCTTGGTGACTTTAATTCCCATTGTTTTCCACTGAGGATTAGTGTTTACTGGTCAGCTGTGAACATAAATGGAAAACTCACATTTAAAGGACAAGAGTGTTTCAATTCTTCTGTACCTGGTAATGTTCTGACAAAATTTGCCTTTCTTCTTTTAATTTCAGACAGTTTTAAGTCTTTTAGTGTCCCTGGGGTGTGTGGGGGGGGGAAGGAGGAGAGTCATAAAATGTACTCATTGAGTTGATGGAATAATGATGTTATTGTGGGGGCTGTAATGCTCTTTGGCAGATTGATGGCAACAATCCAATCATTTTTTCTTCTTATGCCCACATACAAAAGTGAAAAGCAAGCAATATTTCCTTTATATGCTTCAGTTATTCACTACCTATGTCTTGTACAGACATATCTGACCAGTTATCTAAGCTAGATGGTAGGTAATTCTAAGAATACCACAATGTCAATGTCTTTTTTGTTTTCTCTGTTTCCTGGGACTTAGACTGCATCTCTAACTTAGAGTCTGATAATTTTCAAACACACTCGGTAGAAACCAGACCAATGTAGAGCACATAGATGGAGAATTGTCACTATCATATGATCTGCTACAATACTCTCCTGACACGTATGAGGTGGACTGGGCAAAGATGCTTGGGGTCCACAATTTTGATGGTTTATCATAGCCAAAGAAGATGATGACTTTAGAGTTAGAGAATCTGAGTTCAAAACTTGCCTTTCACATTTGCTACATGTAAAATGTTGAGCAAGTATTTTCTTTTGTTTTTTTTTCCTCATCTACAGATTAAGGAATTTTTTGCTTCATAGCTTTGGAGGCTCCTTCTAGCTCTAGATCTATAAGCAGATGACCATTTTCCATGTCCTATTTTCACATGGTGATGACATTGGTTTATAAAGAGGGGAAGAGAAAATAGAACATGAGCTCTAGAAACTGCATTCCTTGAGATAGTGTTATATAGTGGAACAAATGCTCACTTGGAAATCAGAGGCATTTAGTTTAAATTTGTCCTCTGTCATTTCTGCTGGTGCAAGCCACTGAGTAACTCTGGGAATCAGTTCCCTCATTAGGGAAAAGAGTAGGTTGGCATAGCTGCTCTCTAAGGACCCTTTCAGATTTAGATCTATTCTTCTATAGGCAGAAGGTGGGCTGCCAGGAGATGACTAGTCAGCTAAAGTGGATCAGGAACTGGTTTTCTAAGGGGTGGAGAGACTCTTTTTCATATTATCTGGGGACACAGCCAGTGCAATGATATGCCTATCCTTGATGTGCTGAAAAAAAAGAGAAGTTATTAGAGCTATTGAAGTTATGCCTATGCAATTATACACAAGGAAAACTTCAGAAACACTTACAGAGATCAAATCAATAGATTAGGAAGTTCTCTATAAATCAGGAAATGATCTGGTTCTTTGTCTCTTTTCCCTCTCCCCCTCCCAATTTACATAGAAAGGAAATGATAGATCTTTGCCCTCCTAGCACTGAGTCAATGTAAATACTAAATTGTAACCATTTCCCCCTTGACCAGGAACCCTGAGAGTCTTCCCATCACAGTTTGATTATTTTTTGAGTTTTGATTAAAGTGGCTATCCCTTGATTAACTTCTTAAAGAGGCCTATTCATTGAATGGGCTTTACCTTACTCAACATGAGAACCTGAAAAGACTTTAGACTGAAAGGGCCAGGGTCTCCCAATGCATCCTTAGTTGTCTCCAGTCCTCCCAGTGCATATCAGGTCACTGGACCCAGATGGCTCTGGAGGAGAAAGGAAGGCTGGTGACCTTGTACAGCCCTTTCTCACTAAAATCAAAGTCAACTGCAAGTCATGTCATTATTTCCCTGATGTCATGGTCCTCTTTAAAATGAAGGACAAACAAATAGAAGAAAACTAAACACCACCAAGGTTAAGTAGCTTGTGTATGTTCTCACAAGTAGGAAGTACTTAAGTTATTTGGGGTGGGGGGAGGCATTTCAGGGCAGGATAAGGCTTCCAATGCTTCATTTCTCTCCTAGGAGTACTTCTGACTTTTTCTAATTTTTACCATCATTCCTTAAATTAGATACTTTATCACCTTGAAACTTTCCTCAGTACTTGGAACTTTTTCATCCTGGTACATCTCTGTCCTATGGTGACCCCCTTTTCAAATTGGTAAGCTACTTTTTGGGGCCTTCATTTTGTGGACAAGGTCAGGCCAGTTATATTTTATTCCTCTCTTGACTATTCTTTTGACTGACCTCAAATATAGACATTATGCCTTCTGCTAAGAAATTCTCGCTCATAACCACTTTTCATTATATCCCTTCATTAGAATGTAAGTGCTCTGAGGGCAAGTACTTTCTTTTGGCTTGTTTTTGTGTCCAGGACAGATTTCATAAGGAAATCTTAACCTCTGGATTTTTGACTGCCTATATATTCTTTCAGCCACACAGAGAAACTCACTAAAAATTAGAGGTCAGCAAGGTAAACAAGATCACAGATTTGGAGCTAGAAGGAGGATCAAAAAGGGTCACCTTGTCTGGTGCAGTGGTTATACATTTTCAAACATCTTCTTCACTTGGGTAGAAATCCTTCCACATATTTCTGTGTGTATATTAAACCATGTTTGTTTCCTGTGTATTAATTACTCCCTATTCCATGTTAAGCAGTGTTTTCTCCTTTTGGTCACTTATCTCTGATGATATACTCATTAGAATGAATAGGGAAACTTTCTCCTCTCCCCAAGAATACTTTTCTCTCAGGGTCTTGTATCAAACTACAATCCTCTACTCCAAAATTCAAATGGTTCACTGGGTAGATCTCTTTTGAATGTTGGAGGGAGGAAGGGAGGAAAAAAAAGACAAACAAACATTAGGCACTTTTTATGTGTCAGGCACTGTGATGAGTGTTTTGTAAATATTATTTAATTGTAATTATTATCTCCATTATCAAAATTAACTGAGCTCAATGATAGATTGACTACATATTCATCCAATTTTTATTGCTTTTCTGCCAATCACATGCTGCTTTCTTTCTTGACCCACAAAAATTCATATTTCCTAATTATATCCCATCAGACACACACACACACACACACACACACACCTGTGTGTACAGATGATGAAGAGATGGTACATGCATATGAAGAAACTGAGTAGCAGAAAACTCAACTGACTTTTCCAAGGTCACTCAGGTGGCAAAACGAGTACTGGAACTTTAAATCTTTTATCTCAATTTTTCATCGTATCATTTTTTAGTCTTTCCTTCTTTGATTTCTATGTACAGGATTCTTGAATTGATATGCCTAGAATCAACAACTAAGAGAAATATCCTTGAACACTTCACCAAATTTTTTCATCATTTTTAGACTGCCTGAAAACAATATTTAAAAGCTGGAAGAATAAGCAAATCTGGTCAGGTGTTTGTTAGGTAAGCCCCTTCTACAGCTATTACAGCACTAAATGTTTTGGGAGGGACATCCATTAGGAGCTGAGTGAGCAAAAGTGTTTTGGGAGATCATTTTTCTATACCTATGTCCCTCTTAACAGGAATATTTCTCTGTAATCTTGTGATATGTTTTATTCTGAAGAAAATGTATAAGACAGAAACCTCATTGTACCTTCTATTCATTCAAAATGTAAATATTTATCTAGAATTCACCCTAAGTGATTTTTTATCTGACTTTTTCTTATGGGGCAGGGGTGGGAATTATAAATGAATGTGAATGGGAAAAATTCACTATTAAAATGGAAGTGGATAACATTGGATTGGAAACCAAAACCCAACACTATGTTGTTTAGAGAAACACACTTGAAACACAGATACACATAAAGTTAAAATAAAGGGATAGAGAAGACTTTGTTATGCTTCTGCTGAAATAAAAAGGATAAGGTTAGCAACCAAGATCTTAGACAAAGAAGAAGCAAAAAATATACTCAATTGATGCTAAAAGACACCATAGGGGGCAACTATGTGGCACAGTGGATAGAGCACTGGCCTTTGAGTCTGGAGGATCAAGCCTCAGATACTTAATAGCAGAGTGATCTTAGGCAAGTTGCTTAACCCTGGTTGCCTAAAATAAATTAATAAATGATAAAAGACCTCACTTTCAATGAAGGAATATCGATATTAAACATATATACCAAATGGCTTCTTAAAGGAAAAGCTGAGTGAATTACAGGAGAAAATAGACTAAATGAGAGACATGAATTTTTTCCTCTCAGATTTAAATAAATCTAATCATAAAATAAATAATAAAAATTTAATGAGATAAATAGAATTTTTGAAAAGTTAGATAAGGTAAACATCTGGAGAAAATTCAATGGTAAAAGAAAGGGGCATTAGGTTTTTTTTTTTTTTTTTCTCAGCGGTACACAGCATTTTCACAAAGATTGACTGTATTAGAGCATAAAAATTTCACAGCCAAATTCAGAAAAGAAAAAATAGTAAGTAAACCATTTCAGACCATAAGGCAATAAAAATATATTCAGTAAAGAGCTGTGGAGGTATAAATGAAAAATATAATATAAATTATCTGTTCCTAAAAAAAAACTGAGGGGGGGGGTCAAAGAATGAATTGTAGAAACAACAAATAATTTCATAAAAGAGAATGAGAACATGTGATGACATATCGAAATTTGTGAGATGCAGCCAAAATGATAATTAGTGGAAAATTTATGTCTCCAAATGTGTACATCAATAAAGAGAGAGAGATCAAATCAAGCATAGCATATCCAACAACATAAACAGAACTAGAAGAGGAAGAAATTTTTAAAACCCCAATTAAACACTAAATACATATCCTGAAAATCAAATGAGAGACTAATAAAATTGACAGTTAATAAAATTAACTGATAAATAAAACCAAGACCTGGTTTTATGGGAAGAAAATAGTGAATTAGATAAAATACAGGCTAATTTGTCTTTAAAAAGAAGAAAAGCAAGTTACTTGTTTCAGAAATGAAAAAAAATAAATACGCCATCAGTGAAGAGGAAATTAAAGCAATTATAATAGTTATTTTGCCCAATCATATACCAGTAAAACTAACAATTTAAATGAAATGAATGAATATTTGCAATATAAATTGCTCAGATTAACAGAAGAGGATATATAACACTTTTAACTGTAACTTTAAAAAAAGTAATTGAAAAAGCCATCAATGAATTTCCTAAGAAAAAAGTCCACACAACCAAATGAATTTATGAGGGAATTCTACCAAATATTAAGAAAACAATTCCAATAGTATATAAACAATTAAATGTATAATAAAACACTCATTCCTATTAAAAACAAGAAAAAAAATAAAAATGGAACCTTTCCTAAAATAGGTAGTAGTTATCAAAAATCAAAAGCAAACATTATCTGTAATTGGGATAAGTGAGTCCTTCCCATTAAGATCAGAGTTGCTACAGGGATGTCCTTTATTCCCACTGTTACTCAATAGTGTGTTAGAAATGCTAGTGATATAAACACCGACAAAAATGACTCTGAACAAATTCTAGAACTGCAGAATGCACACAATACCAGAAGGAAGCAAGGCTCCAGCTCAAGACAGCTTGGATGGTCGCTGGGTAAAGTCTATCTCACACAGAGCTGGGAGCAGAGTGGAGCAGAGCCCAGCATGAGCTGTGGCCAGACAAACCAGACCAGGAACCGCATGGAACAGGCCTTAGCACTATGAATCAATATGCTGCAGCAGGTACCAGACTTCTCAACCCATAAACACAAAAGACAACAGAGAAGGTTAGTTGGAAAAGCTGCAGAGGACAGTGTGAAAAGAGTGCGTGGTTCTCCCCAGGGGCAGAGATGGTGGTGCAGCTAGAGAACTATAGCTGAAGTTGCTTCCAGCCCCAGGAACACCTGGTGGGAAGAATTGTGTCAGATCAGAGCAGGAATGTAGAGCCTGCTTAAGATCTGAGTCTGGTCCTAGGTGGCCAATCTTGGGGGAGGAGGAGTGCTGGTGTGACAGAGCTGGCTGTATAGAAATAGCTCTGAAAACAACAGCACATCCCCTCAAGTGTGGAGCAAAGTACTTTCTACTCTATAAGCAGTCATACCCCAATGAAAAACTCAAGGGTCAAGCAGATAGCTGCTTTGTAATCTTTCTTTGTAATCACAAAAAAGAACAAGAAAAAGAAATTGCAAGGGACTTACTAAAGTTGAACTGTTTTGCTTACATTCCTACATGGAAAGATGTTATATGTGATTCATGAGACCTAGGTATTAGAGTAGCTGAAGGGAATATGCATGTATATATATGCATGTGAATACATATATGTTTATGTATATATATATATGAATATATGAGTTTGTATGTATGTATATGTGTGTGTATATATATATATATATATATATATATATAGAGAGAGAGAGAGAGAGAGAGAGAGAGAGAGAGAGAGAGAGAGGGCAAAGGGTGAGTTGAAGATGTATAAGGGATGAGAGAGGAATATATTGAGAGAGGGAGATAGGGAGAGATATAATGGGGTACATTATCTAGCATAAAAGTGGCAAGAAAAAGGAGCTCTGTAGGAAGAGAAGAGAAGGCAGGTGAGGGGGAATGATTGAATCTTGTCTTCATCAGATTTGACCTGAAGAGGGAATACCATACATACTCAATTGGGTATCTTACCCCGCAGGAAAGAAAAAGGAAGAAGATAAAAAAGGAGGGATGATAGAAGGGAGGGCAGATGGGAGTGGAGGTAATCAAAAACAAACACTTTCAAAAAGGGACAGGGTCAAGGGAGAAA
>JAQQSZ010012281.1:0-12050 GCA_028646595.1 Phalanger gymnotis | reverse complement strand
CTCTGCTGTCTTTGCTCTTTGCAGGTTGAGAGGTCTGGTACATGCCACAGCTCAGTATTTCGGGATGCCAGGGCACTCTCCGCTCGTCTCCTGGTCTGGTAGGTCCGTGTCTGGTCTGTTCGCGCCGTGCGAGCTGGTCTCAGCTCCGCTCCTCTCGGCTGGGGGCTGGGAGGTCCGTGTGGGACCGACCTTACCCAGAGACCATCCAGGCTGTCCTGGGGTGGGGCCCTGCTTCCCTCTGCCACTTTGTGGGTTCTGCAGCTCTTGAATTGGTTCAGAGCCATTGTTTTATAGGTTTTTGGAGGAACTTGGTGGGGAGCTCACGCCAGTCACTGCCCCAGTTCTTCCTTACATGCAATAAATAAACTGACTTTCCAAAGTAGTTTTGCTATTAGTGCAAGAAAATTTTGGCATTTTCTTAATTAATGAAGTGAGAGTAAGGAAATACAATGAATTCTCAATTTTTTCATTAGCTGTATGAATTTGGACAAGTCTATGGGGCCTCAGTTTTCTCATCTTAAAATGAGAGCAGGGTGGACTAGATTATACAAAACTGCTTCCAGACCTGTAATTTGATGATTCAATTAATTCACTGCTTATGTTATTCTGTTTCCTCAAGACATTACTCCCAGAATACCACATGACTTATTCAGCTACTATATCTGGGTATTCACTTTTATAAGCTTATATATGACTCAGGAGGATTATCATGCAGTTGAATTCATATTTTAAAAATCCTTTAGAAAGATATTTTAAATTCAGTGACATTTAAAAAATCCTGATGTTATATTTTAAACAGAAATTTCATTTTTTAGTTTTAAATATAAATTTTATCATTGAAATATGGTTCATTAAGCAACAGAAGTATGTAGCCTAAAAATGAAATCTCCAGGAATATTTCCCAGGTCACAGTTTTCAATAATGCCCTCTAGTCTCAAGAAAAAAAATATATATATATACATATATATATATATATGCATATATATATATATATATATGATGTTAATTTTTAAGTATAGCCAAGCTGTTGAAACGAGGTATTTCTTTCCCCCTGTTCATATTAGTGTCCTAAGGAGTCTAATTATCTTTGCTGAGATAATACAAAGATATACCACATATTTAAGGAGTTTGTAATGAGTTATTATGGAAGGAGAGGTTATCTTCCTTTAAGGAGAGATAAATGATAGGATATTTAAGTTCCAGAGGGTAAAACCAGAATGATTTTGAAGGAAATAAAGTAAGAACAGTTTAGTTCTTGAAAAACAATTTTGAGTTGTGAAGGCATCTCCAGTGCTTTCAACCTTTTATTCTACTATATGTTTAAAAAAATATTTATTTTTAGTTTAGTTTTTGAGTTCCAAATTCTCTCCCTTCTTCCCTCCCCACCCACCCTCCTGAGAAGGCAAGCAATTCAACATGCATTATACATGTGTCTTTACACAAAGCACTTCCATAATAGTCATGTTGTGAAAGACTAACTATATCCCTCCATCCTATCCCACCCTCTATTATTCAATTCTCTTCTTTAACCCTGTCCGTTTTCAAAAAATATTTCCTTCTGACTATCCTCTCCCACAATCTGCCCTATCTTCTATCATCCACCCCTTTATCCCCTTTCTCCCTACTTTCCTTTAGGGTAAGATACCCAATTGAGTGTGTATGCTATTCCCTCCTTAAGTCAAATCTGCTGAGACGAATGTTCACTTATTCCCTTTCACTTCCCCCTTCTTCCCTTCCATTGTATCAGCTTTTTCTTGCCTCTTTTATGTGAAATAATTTACCCCATTCTATTTCTTCCTTTCTCCTTCTACCAATATACTCCTCTCTCACCCCTTAATTTGTTTTTTTAGATATCATGCCTTCATATTCAACTCACCCTGGGCCATTTGCCTACACACACACACACACAGACACACACACACACGTATATGTATATGTATGTATGTATATAGGCATATATGTGTATTCCCTTCAACTACCCTAATATTGAGAAAGGTCTCATGAATTACAAATATCATCTTGCCATGTAGGAATGTAAACAGTTCAAACTTAATAAGTACCTTATGATTTCTCTTTCCTGTTTACCTTTTTATGCTTCTCTTTATTTTTGTATTTGAAAGTCAAATTTTCTATTCAGCTCTGGTCTTTTCATCAAGAATGTTTGAAAGTCCTCTATGTCAATGAAAGTGTGTTTTTCCCCCTTAAGTATTACACTCAGTTTTTCTGGGTAGGCAATTCTTGGTTTTAATCCTAGCTCCTTTGACCTCCAGAATATCATATTCCAAGCCCTTTTATCCCCTAATGTAGAAGCTGCTAGATTTTGTGTTATACTGATTGTGTTTCTACAATACTCGAATTGTTTCTTTCTAGCTGCTTACACTATTTTATCTTTGACCTGGGTACTCTGGAATTTGGCTACAATATCCCTAGGAGTTTCCTTTTGAGATCTTTTTCAGGAGGTGATTGAGTATTCTTTCAATTTCAATTTCACCCTCTGGTTCTAAAATATTGAGGCAGTTTTTCTTGATAATTTCTTCAAAGAGGATGTCTAGGCTTTTTTTTTTCATCATGGCTTTCAGGTTTTTTTTTTAAATCATCTCTCCTGGATTTATTTTCCAGGTCAGTGTTTTTTTCCAATGAGATATTTCACATGGTCTTCCATTTCTTTCATTCTTTTCATTCTGTTTTATAATTTCTTGATTTTTCATAAAGTCACTAACTTCCAATTGTTCCATTCTGATTTTTTTAAAATAATTATTTTCTTGAGTGAGCTTTTGGACCTCCTTTTCCCTTTGGCCAACTCTGCTCTTTAAGGTATTCTTCTCCTCATTAGCTTTTTGTACCTATTTTGCCATTTGGGTTAGTCTATTTGTCAGGTGTTACTTTCTTTTGTATTTTTGGGGTCTCCTTTAGCAAGTTGTTGACTCGTTTTTCATGATTTTTCTTCCATCCCTCTCATTTCTTTTCCCAATTTTTCCTCTGCTTCTCTTACTTGATTTTCAAAATCATTTTTGAGCTCTTCCATTTCCTGGGACGAATTCATATTTTTTTCTTGGAGTCTTTTGATGTAGGATCTTTGACTTTGTTATCTTCTGGCTATATGTTTTGATCTTCCTTGTCAGCAAAGTAAGATAGTCTGCATTTTTATGCTGTCTGATCATTTTCCCAGCCAATTTCTTGAATTTTGAACTCTATGTCAAGGTATGACTCTGCTTGAAGAGTGGAGAAGTCTCTTTTCTAAGTTTCTGGCATTGTGCACAGCTGTTTTCAGAGATATTTGTAGGCACCTGTAAATTTTCAGTTCTTCTAAGGTGGGACGATCCAAGCAGAGGTTTTTACTCCTCTCCTGGCCTGTGCTCTGGTCTGTGAGTGACCTCAACCACTCTTTTCTTTCTGGGAGCTTCTAGGAAGACTATCCCTCCACAGCCACCATAAGCCCTGCCACACCAGTGGTCCTACTCACACCAGAACCAACTACCAAGGACTGGGACCCAGATCCAAGGAGGCCAAAGCAAGAGAATCTTGCCTCAGTGCCAGCAATGAGATCCTTGTGCTCCCTTATCAGACCCTTGATCCTCCCAAGGTCTGTGGGCCTGGAGCTCCAGATGCAGCCACTGCTGCTGCCTCTTTTGCTGCCACTGCAGCTTGCCTCTGCCACCCTGGTTCTAGGTATGCTCTTGGCTCTTCTCTCACCCAGGTCTGACAGAGTTTTCCCACTGAACTTTTATAATTTCTTTGATGTTTGTGGGTTGAGAATTTGAAACCACCATATCTCAGTGATTCAGTGCCCTGAGGCCTGCTCCATCTGGTCTGCTCTGGCCTGTACTGATAGGGCCCAATCTGTGCTGTGCTCCCAGTACAGTGTGATAGACCCTTCCAAGTGACCATCCATGCTGTATTGGGCTGGAGACTTGTTTTACCCTGTCATTTTGTGAGGCCTGTAGCTCTAGAATTTGTTTAGAGTCATTCTTATAGGTGTTTGGAAGGATTTGGGGGAGAGCTCAAGCAAGTCTGTGCTTTTACTCCACCATCTTGGATCTGCCCTTGGGGTCTCCTATTTTGCCATCTTGACAGCAATTTTTGGCTTCACTTCCATTACTGAGTCTTTCTTGGTCTGCCATTTCAATTATTCTCACAAGTACTCAGATACCTTACACCATGGATTTCTGTCCCAATAAAATAAGTGGGAGATGGTACACTGAATTGGGGTTCTATTGAATAGTGCAATTTATTTTGAATTTAGAGAACGTGAAGGGGAAAAATGTAAAATAAGTTTGAAACTACATTACAGATGACCTTACAGACTGAGCTAGGAAATTTAGGAGTACTGAAATAGCAATCAATTCTTTTCTTTTTCCTAGAAATATGAGACATTTGTAGAGAGGAAAAGGAGTATCTCAACATAAGCACAGAAAATAAATGTGTGTGTGTGTGTGTGTGTGTGTGTGTGTGTGCATGTGTGTGCGTGTGTAAGTAGAGAGAGAGAGTGAAAGAGAAAGAGAGAGAGAGAAATAAAATTTGTAGAACATCAAATATTTAACAACCAACAAGATTCAAAAATAATTTTTTGTCTGATTCATGTTGTTTTTCCTGAGAAATTGATTTAAATTTTCAGAGAATACATTTATAAATATATCACACTTAAGATATCTACATTTAAGTAAATAAAGTTTGAGGGCCAGTGTAACATAATGTATAGAGGAGACAGAAACACAGGAACATACGGTTTTAAGTCTTGCCTCTGACTCATGCTGAGTATAAGGCCCTAGGCAAATTACTTAATGTATTAGTAATCCAAGTAACTTTCTAAGACTTTAAATTTCCAAAGAGTTCCTGAATTTCATTGGGAGAGCAAGCTCCTTCATTGAGAATTACCTATACCAATAAATTCACAGGTCTAGTCTCAAAAAGAATAGAAAAGAAAATACTATAAATCGTCTTACTTTAAATAGAAATTACTAAGAGGATCTTAAATTCCAGAGGTTACACCATACTATAGCTTCAAGGACAGAAATAAAGAATGTTTGAATGACTGTAATAAGAGTAGTCATCTGTCCTTGACATTGTGTTATCTATTAATATCTTGGAAAGATATATGTTATCATGCTAAAAAAATGTGCAGATAACATTAGTCTGTGAAAGATAGCTTGCATATTTAATGACAAAGTCATTCCAAAAAGATCTTGATTGACTTTAAAGAATAAACCTAATAAAACAAAATTTATTAGGATATATATATATATATATATATATATAAGTCTTACACTTGATATGAGAAAAATTAAATTCAAAAGCATATGAAAGAGTAAAATGTCTTTGACAAGACGATATGTCTAAAATCATTTGGTCATCTTATCGGAATGCAAGTGCAATATAAGTTAACCTTCTGATGTTGTTGTTCAGATGTTTTCAGTCATATCCAATTCTTTGTGATCTTATTTGGGGTTTTTGTGGCAAAGATACTAGAGTGGTTTGCCATTTCCTTCTCCAGCTCATTTTACAGATGAGGAAACTGAGGCAAACAGGGCTAAATGACTTGCCAAGGAGCACATCACTAGCAAATGTCTGAGGCCAGATTTGACCACACAAAGATGATTCTATGACAAGCACTCGATCCATCGTGCCACCTTCCTGCCCTTCCAAAAAGGCAGTCCAAATGCTTTGTTGAGAGAGGGATGATGTCCAGAGAACATAGGTTAGAGGTTATAGTACTGTTAAAAGTTGGTTTGATTATTTGCATCTGGAATACAAAAATCAAGTCAACCAGCATTTATTAATTATCTACTATGTGGAGCAGAATGTTGAGTGACCATTCCTTTCAACTACTTGTTAGGGAATTTGGAATATTTGCCATTTATAGGGAGAAGACCTAATATGGACTTAAAAGTCTATATATCTGAAGGGCTGGATTTCTAATTTGCATTCGACATTAACCTGTCAGCAGTAGCTAGCATATTGAATGATGGAGGCAGGATGAAAAAGGAGATTGACATGCTTATGAATTACAACAGAGGTAATAAGTTGAAATTTGAAGCTGACCTTTGTGAAATCTTACTCTTGAGATTTAAAAAAAAAAATCACCTTCACCAGAAGGGATTATTGTTCAATTATTGGTAGAACTAGATGATCACCTCTAAGGTCCTTCTCAACTCATAGTATTTTATGGATTCTGTGATAACCCCCTTTGGTACTGGAATGCACTTTCTCTGTAACTGACACTGGCAAAGTTATTGTCCCTTCAAGGTTCAACCAAAATGCTACATCCTCCATGATGGATTCATTGAACACCTAAACTGAAAGTAAATTCCGTTTTCTTTAATTTTCTGACATCACTTTGTAGGAAACGTTTATTTGGCTCCATAAACCCACACAGAGCCTTGAATTTTATTTTCCAGCATGCATACTTTTTCCAGTAGATTATAAACTCCTCCAGTCAAAGACACTTGATTTTCTTTGCCAGCACCTAGCACACATCTTGAACTTAGTTCAGTGCTTGACAAATGCCTATTCTTGAATTGTTAAATGTTCTTCAACCTCAATTAAGTCTTCACTTTTGCTTGTAATCCTTTCAATCCTCTATCACTGACTTCTTCTCAAACTCTCCATAATATGTAAAGCAGACCTTTTTGACTCTTCTCAATCACCAAGTTACCTTGATCTCTCTCAAGTCAGCAAATAGCAACTACTCTAATAAGATAAAGGCCACCCAGTATGGCCATCCTAAACTCCAGTAGCCTACAAATAAAATGCCGGAAGCATTCACCTTATCAACATTTGTAAATTGGTTGTACAGTGCCTGGCCCTGGAGTATAGTAGGTACATAACAAATGCTTATTTTCTTCCCTTCATTTCTTCTTTCCTCTCCATTCATCAGAGTAAGAGATAGTTCTATTCCTTTCCATAGTCAATCCTTCCAACTGTGCTTTTAATCACATTTTCTTTTTTTTTTATGCTCTACCCCTTGAATTTTCTGTATGTCATTTTTCACTGATTCATAGATGCTTTCTTTTATCCTGGTCTTTCCGTGAGCTGCCATTTCATTTTTCTTATTCATGTCCTTAATAATTTTCTAGCACAGTAGCCTTTCCTGTCTTTCTCTATTTCCCTGTCTTTATTCATTAAATTATTATTATCATTTATAATCATAATATAGATTTTTGGACCTATGAAGGATCTCAGATGTCATCTAATCCAAATATTCATGTCACATATGAGGAAATTTAAGTCAAGGATTTTACATGAGATGACACAACAACTATATGTGGTGTGTGTACATGTGTATGTGTGCATGTACTTCACCCATGTGTGTCACCTATCTATATGTAGAGGACATGGTAATCTTTCCTAAATCTTTTCCATTTTTATATATGCTATTGAAGTGCATACCATAAATTTTCTCTTAAAACCACTCTTAAATAAAACGATGTATAGTGTTTCGTGAAAACACTCAGAATTTCTATTTTTAAAGTATTTTAAAATTTTACAAAGGAAGGTCCAAACTTCTTTAGTTGCTGAATACTTGCCACAAATACATTCACAGGCCATTTTTGTTCATAAAAAGGAATCTTGGTTCATTGCAAGCTCAACTTAAGATTTTAGTGCAGAAATTGAACAAATCATGTATATGTGGACATGATTCTCATGGTACCTATTCTTTAGTATTAAAGTGTGTTATTTTGAAATGAACTTGGAAGTCTATTTTTTGTTAATTTCTAACAGATTGCTTCAGTAAGATGAATGAATTATTAGAAAATGACTTAAAGGAAAATGTAGCATATGTCATGATTAATATATTTTTAGAAGAATGGTAACTAATTAAATTGCTTGTAAAGTATATAGGTTTTTAGGACTCATAAGCAATTATAATGCTGAAAATTGCTAAGAGAGAAAAAGGATAGAAAAACATGCAGCAGTTTCTAGTAGAGAACACACTAAAGTACATAGAACACACTAGGTTTATACAACAGAGGATTTTCATGTTAGAAGAGACACTGATTCTATTTATTTATTAATGGGCCCTCAAATTATAGCACTTTCATTATGAATATAGCCTTATCTGGAAATTGAATTACATTTTCAAACTCTTTTTTTCTGTACTTAGCCTAGTGTCCCTTTTCTCCTCCTCCATTATCCTACTCTTTATTTTTATTTCCTCCACCCTTCCTTTTTTCATAGTGATTGCCCTATTTATATTGCTTTCTTTTTTTTCTTTTATTTAGTATTTTATTTTTCCCAGTTATATGTAAAAATAATTTTTAACATTCATTCTAAAAACTTGGAGTCCCAAATTCTCTCCCTTTCTCCCTGCACAATCCTTCCCATTGAGAAGCCAAGCAATTCAACATACATTACCTATGTATAGTCATGCAAAACATTTCCCTAATAGTCATGTTGTGAAAGAAAACAGAACAAAAAAAAACACCCTCAAGAAAAATAAAGTGAAAAAGTATGCTTCAATCTACATTCAGACACCATCATTTCTTTCTCTAGGGATGGATAGTTGTTTTTTTTTTTTAATCATTAGTCCTTTAGAGTTGTCTTGGATCATCACATTGCTGAGAAAAGCTAAGTCATTCCCAGCTGATCATCTTTGAATATTGCTGTTACTTGTACACAGTACATATGACTTTGCATAAGCTCATTGAATTCTTTTGAGGTTTTTCTGAAAGCATCTTGCTCATCATTTTTTGTACCACAATAATATTCCATCATAATCATATAACACAATTCGTTCAGCCATTTTTCAGTTGATGGGCATTGCCCCGATTTCTGATTTGTTGCCCCATGGAAAGAGTTATTATTAATATTTTTGGTCATATGGGTCCTTTTTTTACTTTTTATCCCTTTTGGGATACAGATTTAGCACTGGTATTTCTCAGCCAAAGAGTTTGCATGGTTTCATAGCCCTTTGGGCATATAGCTCCAAATTGCTCTACAGAATAGTTGAATCAATTCACAACTCCATTAACACTGCATTAATGTCCAACTTCATTCACATATCCTCCAAAATTTTTCATTTTTCTTTTCTATCCTATTAACAATTTTAACAGGCATGAGGTAGTACTTCAGAATTGTTTTACTTTGCATTTCTCCAATCAATAATGAGTTAGAACATTTTTTTTTCAAATGGCTATCAATAGCTTTGATTACTTCATCTGAAAACTGCCTATATCTTTTGATCATTTATCAATTGGGGAATGGCTCTAATTTTGATAAATTTGACTTGGTTCTCTATGTGTTTGAGAAATGAGGCTTTTATCAGAGAAACTCACTTCAATTTTTTTTTCATAGTTACTATTGCTAACTGTATTTCCTTCCATCATATCACACCCTGCCCATTTATGCTATTCTCTTCCCTTTCACCCTGTCCCTCCTCTAAAGTGTTTTGTTTCTGGCTACTCTCTTTCGTAGTCTGCCCTCCCTGCTATTGCCCCTCTGCCCCCTGCACTTTTCTTATCCACTTCCCCTCCTACTTTTCTGTAGGGCAAGATAGGTTTCTTTATCAAATTGAGTGTGTATGTTATTCCTTCCTTGAGCCAATTCTAATGAGGGTAATGACATTCCCCATCTTCCCTTATACTGTGAAAGCTTTTTCTTGCCACTTTTGTGTGAGATAATTTATTTCATTCTACCTCTCCCTTTCCCTATTTCCCAGTACATTCCTTTCTCACCCCTAATTTTTTTTAGATATCATCCCACCTGTACCTGTCAATATATACTCCTTCTAAATGCCCTAATAATGAGGAAGTTCTTATGAGCTACAATTATCATCTTCTCTTGTAGGAATGTAAACAGTTTAACTTTATTAAGTCCCTTATGATTTCCCTTCCCTGTTTACCTCTTTATATTTCTCTTGAGTACTGTACTTGAAAGTCCATTTTTTTTTTATTCAGCTCTGGTCTTTCCATCAGGAATGTTTGGAAGTCCTCTATCTCATAGAATATCCATCCCCCACCCTGAAGGATTATACTCAGTTTTGCTGGGTAGGTTAAATCTTTTAGAAGGCTAAATCTTTTATTATCCCGACTGTGGTTCTATGATATTGAATTGTTTCATTCTGGCTCCTTGCAATATTTTCTCCTTGAACTGGGAACTCTGGAATTTGGCTATAATATTCCTGGGAGTTTTTATCTTGGGGTTGCTTTCAGGAGTGGATTGGTGAATTTTTTTTTTCAATTTCTATTTTACCCTCTGGTTCTAGAATATTGGGGCAGTTTTCTTTGATTTCTTGAAAGATGATGTCTAGGCTCATTTTTTATTATGGCTTTCAAGTAGTCCAATAATTTTAAAATTATCTGTCCTGGATCTATTTTCCAGGTCAGTTATTTTTCCAATGAAACATTTAATATTATCTTCTATTTTTTCATTCTTTTTGTTTTATTTTATTGTTTCTTGATTTCTCATAAAGATATTAGCTTTCATTTGCTACCTTCTAATAATTAAGGAATGTTTTTCTTCAGTGAGTTTCCTTTTCACTTGGTCAATTCTACTTTTTAAGGAAATTTTTTTCACTGAATTTTTGTGCCTCTTTTTTCATTGGACTATTCTGTTTTTTAAGGCATTCTTCTCATTGTTGGCTTTTTGGACCTCTTTTTCCATTTGTACTAGTCTGTTTCTTTTCTTGTGGAGCCATGCCGGGTGCATAGTAACTTCAATAAAATTGCCTTATCGTTCTAAACAATCCCTTTTATTCCAACTGGCAGAAATGTAAAATCCTATGTCATGTTCAAAGCCAAAATTGTAACAATACAAAAGCTAAAGGTAAAACAAAGTGTATAGGTCGGATTTTATTGCTAAGGAATGGTCTAAGTATGTTTCGAGTCTCTATTCTCTCCCTGCTTCTGACCACACACGAATCACAACAAACAGTACAGTTGCCCCAAAAAAGCATCAAAGTTCAGGCTAGTTTTGTTAGCCTACAGGTTGTAGAAAAGACAAGTAGTATATTCTATTTTAGAATTAGGGCAATAGTTGCAGTAATTATTAACCTCTGGACAGCAGCAACAGACTCACACACGGTACCTTTTATAACTTTTGTTATATTATAGCATCTCATATCTCATCACATCACATCATATTATATTATATTACATTGATGTTTTATATATATATACATATATACATATATACATATATATGTATACATATACATATGCATATACATACATACATATATATATACACACATATATAATGTAGTAGGAAGGCCGAATTTATAATCTCAAATATAATCATGTATATGTTTGAATGGTTCGAAATCGCAAGGTATGAGAGATTCTCTAAGTAGAAAGCAACAAAACATTTATTTAGGCCCCACCGCGGCAGAACCAGCCTCCCCATTCCGACATCTTGACAAAAAGACTCCAGGCCCAGAAAACCCACCTCACAAGAGTAACCAGGAGGCCACAGAAAAACAAGATAGTATTTGGCCAAATCGTATTTACTGGCCGCAATCCCTTGCTCGCACTCCTGGGTCTACACACAGGTCAGCTCTGCTTCCACAGCTTCCTGCCTCCACAGCTTCCTGCCTCTGAAGCTTCCTGCTTCGGCTTCCGCTTCTGCTTCCGCTCTAGTTGTCTCTTGCTAGCTTTTCCTCGCAGCCCAGCCTCTGGCCTTCCCATGCCCTGCCTCAACGACCAGAGACCATTGGTTCCTGAGTTGGCTCCTCTTAAGTCATTAATCTACACCCACGCAGGTTTCACACATGATAGGGCTTTGGACCTGGGGCTTAGCACTTAACAGCTGAAAGTACTTTCACTCAAAGTAAACAAGAGCCAAACTCCTGAAGTGCTCAGGAGCCCATTCTAAGGAGCCCATTTTGCCGTACCGACACACTCCACCCCTATGTTCTAGGATACGTAATTTAATCAGCCATGTATCCTAGAACATACATTGACCCATTATACATTGTGATCTAATTACGTAGGAAACTAAAATATATCATTCACAACAAAGCAAAACATATCATTCAGTGACATTATATAGAGAATATCTCAAATATTTGTTTACAATACAAACATGACCCACCCCTAGGTCCCAGCAAGATAATC